>CAUYQV010150789.1:0-12928 GCA_963574575.1 Galagoides demidoff | reverse complement strand
TGCACTGTCGGTGGGACCTGGAGATTAGCATCCTGAGCCACTGAATCTGGGGGTGCACTGTCGGTGGGACCCTGTGAGTAGGTCCCAGAGCCACTGATACTGGGTGTGCACTGTGGGTGGGACCTGGAGATTAGGATCCAGAGCCACTGAAGCTGGGGGTGCACTGTCGGTGGGACCCTGTGAGTAGGTCCCAGAGCCACTGATGCTGGGGGTGCACTGTGGGTGGGACCTGGAGATTAGGATCCAGAGCCACTGAAGCTGGGGGTGCACTTTCTGTGGGACCCGGAGAGTAGGTCCCAGAACCACTGATGCTGGTGGTCCACTGTCGGTGGGACCCTGAGATTAGGTCCCAGAGCCACTGATGCTTGGGGTGCACTTTCTGTGGGACCCGGAGAGTAGGTCCCAGAACCACTGATGCTGGGGGTGCACTGTCGGTGGAACCCTGAGATTAGGTCCCAGAACCACTGATGTTGGGTGTGTTCTGTCGGTGGGACCCAGTGAGTAGGTGCCAGAACCACTGATGCTGGGGGGTGCACTGTCAATGGGACCCTGTGAGTTTAGATCTTTCCACCTTCAAACTGAGGATGTAGAGTGAGGATCGTCTGAGGAGGGTGAGGCTGGAACAGGGATGGAGCACCTGCAAGGGACACTGTCCTTCGTGTGATCCGCTCCAAGTCCAAGTCACCCCAACCTAGCGCCCCACCTGGGCTGGACACTCTGGCCTTTCCCGCCTGACCCTAAGTGTCCATTTTACCTGGAAATGTGCCCACCTGAAACCAGCCTTCCTGCCTCCCCATTTCCTTCCTGCTTGCCCCATTCTCCTGAGTCGTTTCCCATATGAGAGCATTTACAGCCGCCCCTGTAGGAACGACTTGTACAGAGAAGGAATGATTAGTGGGACACCCGGGGTTCTTCAGGAAGACCATCAGAGGAGGCTGGGCACTGTGGCTGGGCCCTGGACTGCCTCCCAGGGCAGGGGGATCTGTGAGGGGCCGGGTTGCTTGTCACTGGGGCCTAGGCATGTTCAGACTGCAGCTTTGCCCGCTTTCTGCTCCTCTCTCCACACCTCCCCCCCACTCTGAAGGGCTCCTGTTGCTATGGAAACAGTGGGATCCTATGGGCTGGCTTGAGGTTACCCACAGGGGGATCAATCTCCATCAGCAACTAAGGGTCTGGCCAGCACAGGACCATAAAACACGCCTGGGCATCAACTCGACTCCCAGCCCTGCACTGCCAGACCCGGCACCGATTGCGGTCTGCCCTGCACTCTGACGCGGCACCTGCCTCTCTCTCATCCGTGGAACCCGCCTGTGTGGCACTGCAGCATCAGAGGAAACGCTGTTCCAACCCAGCCCCTGTGTGTTTCTCTGTCCTCGTGGTGGCCTGCGAGGCTGCTCCAGTTTTCCTGGGGGTCACATGCACTGCCCCTCCTTCCACCACCTCTTGTCTCCCAACCTCAGGCTCTGCTCCCCCGGGCACAACCCTGCAGGGACACCCTCTGCTCTTCTCCCCTGAGCTCCAGGAGCCCTTGGCCAGCAGGAGGCCCTTGAGACCCCTGTCCTGAGGCCCATGACCCCCCAGGATGACCTTCTTCTCAACAGCTTCCTGGGGCTGGGCAGTGACAGATTCAGCTTCATTTTCTGCCTTTAGGGACCCAGAGCGAGGACTTCCCAGCACACATTTGCTGGGTCTCCGGGGATTAGCAAATTGGCAATTTGTCTCCAGAACACTGCTAGCGGGCACAGAACTGTAGCTTTTCTGATCATCTCTGGCAGCAAATACTCTGAGTACTCCCACTTCCCCAGGGCCTCGGGTGTCTCTCTGACTTCAGTGTCTGGGTCTGTCGAGCCTCAGCCTGCAGTGACCCTTCCTGATACAGGAGTAAGATTCTCTCATGGCCTTTGGGCCAGGCCAGCGTCTGCCGACGGGTCAGATGCCCCTCAGGCTCCTCACTGGCTCAGGCCCCAAGGACGTGGCTCCGCCTGGGCTCCCCTTTTGCCTCCCCTCCTCCACATCCAGCTCTTTCATACTTCCAGGGCACCTCCTGCCCCTGGACAGGGATGACCTCCAGGGGAGGAGGCCCTTTCCAGGGCGGGGCACAGGTCAGCCTCACCCATGTGGGCAGGAGCAGCCTCCACACCTCCCATGGCCATGGACGCTTGGAAACTCTTTCCACAGAGGGGCTGACCCCTCGCACAGTCTTTTGTGATTAAATACACAACAAACTGCTGAGTGCTGTGCAGGATCGTGAGGTGCATGCGTGTCAGGGTGGGGGGTAGGGCACGTCGGAGGGGCTGACGGTTCAGGGAGGACTTTTCATCCTCGGTGGTCTTTATCCTATGTTCTCTAATATGTATAGTGTTTATATAACATGCATTAATTATATCTGAGATAGAAAGCAGGCATCTAAAAGGGTCTGAGATGGTGAGGTGGTGTGGACTGGGAGGTGCTCCCTGCAGCTGAGACGCTGTGCTCCACGGGCCTGTCCACCACTAATGGACAGCGAATGTGTGCACTGGCCTCCCACAGCCACGGCAGGCCCTGGAGAAAGCCCACTGACATTCCATGTCTGCACCGGGTCCCCAATGGGCTCCTGGGACAAGCTCCTGGCAGCAGAAGCCCCCAGAAGGCGTCCTGGCCCCCTGGGAAGGGTGGGGAGCATCCCAGCAGCATCCAAAGAACACGGCTTCTGGACCACATTTCCAATGGCGTGTGTGGTGATGTGTTCTAGTAAGATAAAGAGAAAGTGACTGGAGGCCCGGGAGGTGCCACTGCCCGCTGTGCCCACACTGCCTCTCCCTGGCCTCCTCTGCCTGCTGCTTCTGCTCCTCCCCCTCTGCAAGGCCAGAGATCAGAGCCAAACCTGGGCTGTGGCTCGGTCCACGTGGAAGATAATAGGCACAGCTGCAGCCAAGCGAGAGTGGCCATTAAATCTCTCACTGACCCTGCACCCCCACGGAGAGCAGAGAACTAACCCAAGGCCAGGCAGGCACAGATTAACAGGCTGGCAGGCAAGAGGTCCATGGGGCGAGGCTCTGTCCCGAGAAGGCTGGATTTCAGGGCAGACCTGAGCTGCTCTTGTCCACAGCACCGCTGAGCCAAGAGCGACTGCAACGTCTTCATCAAGACCACACACTTGGGGGTCCCGGAATCACCCGATGCACCTGCAACAACCCCTCATTCAGGGTTTCCACCCTCCTGGGCTGGGATCGGGCACAGCTGAGTCCAGAGCAAGCTGTTTCCCAGACAGAGAAGCTGTAAACAGCACCTCCCGCCCAGCACACAGAGTGAGCCAGGAGTCATTTGTTTTGAGATTTGAATTTGGATGAAAACACAAGCTGGGCCCTGCCAACGTGCCCTGACTTCATGTGTTGGTGGCCAGGGTGCACGTTTCACGGGGCGGGTGGCTCCGAGCAGGCCCCGGCCCAGGAGGCCCCCTGCCCTCTCCCCAGGCCCTAACACCTCCCTGCTGCCCTTACCCTCCCCTCTCTGCTCCCCTCCCTCCTTTCTGCCTTCTGCCCACTCCCATCAGGGCAGAATTTACCAAAACAACTTGTGTCCTGTCACATATTTGAAGAACAGCCTTGTAAGTGGAAAGCTGTTTATCCACAGACCCGATTCCCAGCTTCTCTCAGCTTTAATTAAAAACATTTGTAAACAAGCTGATGCTTGTCACAAAAGTCCCATCTATGAAATAATAAGAACAAAGAACAATCAGCAGAACATATAATTGGGAAATAGTTTTCTTTTGAACTTTCCAGATGGGATTGGGATATGCAGTTTAATAGGAGATTATGAGCCACATTATCCACTGAATACACAAATATTTGCCTTCCATATTCAGAGGGCACAGTGGGGAGCCATTTTTCACTGCTGTGTCTTACAGCAGCTAGTCCGGATCAGCGCCAACCGACAGACAAACCAATTAATTCTGGACATATTTAAAAAAACAAATACCAGCCAACCACCTGTTTTCTGGTGCCAGCTTCATGCCACTTCACTGGTTTATAAACAGACCAGGAAAGCATCTCTGCGTCTCTGCACAGGTGGCCTGGAGGATAAGGCCCCCTCATTATCCTGCAGAGTCCGGTGTGATCCTCACACAAGCTGCTCGCTCAGACCTCTCAGCAATAAGCAACGGCTATCTCTCTGAGCTTCGCCAATTTGGGAGAAACTTCCAAAATCACATCCCCCTGGTGAACAGAGAGAAATTTGCAGGAAAAAAAATCAGAGCCAAAAGCTTCTTAAGTAGAAAAAATAATCTCAACGTGCCATGTGTCATCTGCAGGGGAAGTCAGTGGTGGGGAAGTTCAAGTCTTTGGAAGTGGCACGTGACGAATGTGGTCTCGCTGGCCGCGTCTCACGAAGCAGGTTGGTCTGTGCAGTGTGCACCCAGAAGGTAAGGACTTCTGTCACCTGGGTACAGATGGATACTTGGCACATCGATAGCAGTCCCTGTGAAGTCAGTTATGCCTGCAGGGAGACAAAGGGCGTTCCAGCTCCAATCAGCACGATCGTCAGGGAGATCCGCGGCTGGATAAGGGGAACAGCTCACTTAATATAAATGGAGGTTTCTAAATCCCGGGATTGTCTGGTGCTTAATGGGAGGCCTCAGCAGAGCCATAAAAATTAAAGGTAAAGATGCATCAAACACTTCTTCCTCCCGATGCACCTGTCACGTGATGTGCCTTTAGGTGGAAAGAACAGAATTGGGGAAGGTCAGATCCCACCTGTGAAAGGGGCAAGTAGGAGCCAGCCGTGTCCCCCTCCCTACCCCCGGTAACATTCACCAGTGTTTCCGGACAGATTTTAGTGAGACAATCCTTCCTCCTGGGTATTCGGATGAAACACATGTGGTCTGTGTGCATGTGTGTGCGTGTGTGTGTACACATCTGTCTGTGTGCATGTGTGTGCATGCGTACACGTCTGTGTGCTGTGCAGGAAGAGCATGGTCACAAACAGAGGCGCACAGGATCCTGCTGCCTGAGGAGACCACTGGAGAGGCACCTGCAGCACCATCTGACCTGGTTGGTTCAGCCACAGCAGGGAGCTCCCTGGGCGGCGTGTAGGTGACCGTGTGTGCTGGTGAAAGATGTGAGGTCAAGTCGTCAGCTGCCGAGCAACCAGATCACTGCTTCTTCAGCATCACAGACACCAAGGGCTGAACAGCAGGCGACAGAGTGACCCTCTTCTTCTAAGCTCAAATTCTACTTTTTTTTTTTTTTTTTTTTTAGTGAAACTGGTGGCATTTGTGAAACTGGTGGCATTTGTGAATGATGGTGGAGAGAATAGGTGAAATTGGAGAATATTTTGTGCTTGAATAATATGCCCAAGCTGTCTTATATTTAGTATGTCAGTTGGCAAAAAAAGCAAAAGGAAAATTAAAAATCCCCTTGCCTCCTTCCACTCCTTAGATGTTGGTGCCTCAGCAAGACAGTTCTGGGACAGGGTGGCTGCAACGTAAGGAAAACAGGAAAACGGGGTCCAGGCCAACAGCTTTATGATTTTGGCTATTCTGTTTCCAAATGTAGCCAGCCTGTAGACGGTGGAACTGGAGTCAGCTGCCCAGCTCCTGCTCTGGACAGGCGGGGGATTTGTTCCTACTGAAGAAGATGCCTGAGAGTCCACGCAAGCCTGAGAGGGGAGTCGCCCCCAAATTCTAAATGGCATTTCTTTATTCCTGTCCCATAAGTGCTGAAAACCTCTTTTAGTGTCCCTGAATGTGAGGTGACCAAGGCTCTCCTTAAATCCTGTCAACTGTGCGTATCTCAGGAATTAATCTAACATTTCACCACAGCTTGGCCGATTCTCCAGCCTATGGACATATTTACTGACATGTGGTCCCTGTGGGGAAATTCCTCAGAGTCTGGCCTTCCCTGGTGGCCACCACAAGGGCAGGTGGTGCTGCACTGAAGCCACTCGGAGTGACAGGATGTGGCTCTGCCTGGTGTCATCCTGGCTGAGAGACGGTGGCCAGGCCAGGCCCCACCTCGGCCCTTCCCAGTTGTGCTGGCAGGAAAGGGGGGGTGAGGCAAACTGACCACGACCACTGGGGACACATGTCACTCAGCTCACACCTCATGAGTCAGAGCCAGCTGGGTGGGGGCTCTTGATCCTATTTCAGAGTGGAAGGTCCAGAGCTGGAAATACTGGTGAACTGCAGGTGACATTCTATCCCCAAAGTACCTCCAAGAAACCTGTGATCCTACAGATTAGGGGAAGGCCCTGGTAGACCTGCCAGAGCAGCTCACTGTACTTGGCCATGGAGGGTAGACCAAGGCAGACTCTCCAGTAGATGGGAGCTAAAACGGCAGGTCTGACCCCATTCTGGACGTGGGGCCCCTGGAGCCTCCCTAGTCACTGCTGGGAGTGGGATGGTGGGAAGGCCAGAGCAGGTCTCAGCTCTTTTGTGGCTCCCCCGGAAGCCACCTACCTGTTCCTGCCCCACCAGGCTGAGTCACCACTGTCTGCCACCCCAGCTCCCACAGCACAGCCTACCAGTTGTGGACTCCAGACTTGTTTGTGAGGACGAAGCTGGGGCACACACTGGCCCTCTGTAGAAGGCCTGCAGGGCTGGGCTCTGTCCCTGGTCTCAGACTCATGGATATGAGCTGGGTCTTACTCACATTGCACCATCAACCTGGGGCGGGGACGAGGTCTGTGTGGCTGCAGTATCTCTACAGGGCCCCAGGCCTACTCTTCTGACTTCCCCACAAGGCCCTGGGCCTACTCTCCTGACCTCCCAGGTGACACAGTCTGGAGCCCCCACCTCCGCTCCCCTCTGCTCTCCGTTCCCCTGGAGGATCTCAACAGTATAAGGTCAGTACTTCCTGGTACTGATGACCTCTTGGTCATCCTATCTAGAAGTGCCGTCTTTTTTTTTTTTTTTTTTTTTGCAATTTTTGGCTGGAGCTGGGTTTGAACCCCCCACCTCTAGCATATGGGGCCGGCACCCTACTCCTTTGAGTCACACATGCTACCCCAGAAGTACTTTCTGAAGCTCCTGGGCTAGGATGTGTGGGTGGCTTCAGAGCGGGAGACGCCCAGTCCCCCGTTTGACACTCACGACCTAGCAGGATCCAACAAGTCCTGAGAGAGCTGGAACTAGAATTCAGGGCCATGGTGCCTGGGCAGCCACTGTGAAGAGGTGCACCTTACCCTCCCCACTGTGCCCAGCAGGGCCGTGGTGCCCAGGCAGCCACTGTGGAGAGGCGCACCTCACCCTCCCCACCATGCCCAGCAGGGCCGTGGTGCCCCGGCAGCCACTGTGGAGAGGGGCACCTCACCCTCCCCACCGTGCCCAGGCAGCCACTGTGGGGAGGGGCATCTCAGTCTCCCCACGGTGCCAACAGCACCCCAGGTGGTCTGTGGAAAATATATCTGCAGAAGCCCCACAGGAAGGCCACCAGGTTCTGCCAGCATCTTCTCCTCTGAGCAGCCACAGTGGACACTGGCGCCAGTGGCCGTGGCAAGGGGACACGGTGGCCATCCTGCACCTGCATTTTCAGTTTGCTCAAGGCCGTGGGCACTCATCATTATCACAGAGAAACAGGCAGTGCTGGGGACATGGAGAGTGAGCAGGGCACCCAGAGCCTGGCCTGACCGGTATAGCAGAAGGCAGCCCGAGGGCCCAGCACCTGATTCACCTCCTGGCTGCTATGGCAAATTGCCACACACTTGACTAAAACAACAGAAATTCTCCTTTTACACAGTTTTGGGAGTTAGATGTTCAAACTCAAGGGGTTGGCATGTTTCTTTCCCCCTGAGAGCTGAGGGACAGTCCGTGCCGGGCCCTCCTCTGGCTGCCCGTGGTTCTCGGTAGTCCTTGGTGCTACTTGGCCTATAGAAGCGTCACTCCACCCCCCTGTGTCTTCACACCGCCGTCTTTCTTCTGTGCCCAGAGCTCCCTCTGCCTGCCTCCTGGGTTTGGGATCCACCCCAACTCTGGGATGGCCTCACCTCAAGTCCCCTAACTTAACTGCATCCCCTCCTCCTGTGTCCCCCCTCCTCCCACGTCCACTCCTCCAACCCTGTTTTCTAACACAGCCTCATCCACAGTGCAAGGGTTAGGACACAGACCCATATTTTGGGTTTGGGGGCAGCAACAACCCCAGGCCACTTTAGTGCCTGTGCCTCTGATTCGTGGAGGGCTGTGGCTTTGGGAAGAGGATTTTGTTCCATCCTCAGCCACAGGAGGGACAGCGTTGCTGACCTCGGAGAGACACTACAGGCCTAGTGAGAGATGGGAATATCCTGCTGTGACTAGAAGAATCCCTAAGGACCAAAGAATAGGGTGGGTGTGTGGGGGGCGGGGAGGCCAGAGAGGCCGAGGAGGCCAGGGAGGGCAGTCAGTCCCCTGAGAGCCCAGGCTGTGCCCAGTGTGGCTGACCGAGTGAAGCAGAGCAGGCCTGGCCTCCCACCAGGGCCGAGAGTGGATGCGGTGTGGAGGGTCACTGTGAAGTGCCCAGCACGCTGCCCAGAGTTACAGAGCTGACTACGCCAATCCAGCAAGAGAGCGGCTGAACCAACTATCAGGTCAGCAATTCACACGGCTGGGATCCCACCGTCCCATTCAGTAGTCCATTTGTTAAGTTTCAAAATGAGAACAAAACACCAGAAACGAGACAATTTTCCTGCTCTAATCACAAATCCACATTCTCCTGTGTCTCCTCGTGTCACTGTATAAGGTGTTACTACACTGAAAAACCAAGTAGTGCAGTCCAGGCCATTGGGCTCAGAATTAATCACCTGGGAAGGAAAATCAACGTACAACATGATACTAATACTCAGAGTCACATGTACAGAACATTAGTCAGTGAGTGGCACAGACTCTAGTTAAGAATTTCCCACAGCCTGGCCAAGGGGCTCACTGGAGTCACAGGTGCTTCTGGGCTCAGCTCCTGTGGATAGGGGTCAGGCTGGGGCTGTGGGGCTGTGGGGCTGGGAGCTGGGGGGCTATGGGGCTGTGGGGCTGGGAGCTGGGGGCTATGGGGCTGAGGACTGCAGGGGCGTGGGGCTGCAGAGCTGGGGGCTGAGGGTTGTGGGGCTGGCAGCTGGGGGCTGGGAGTCCGTGGAGCTGGGGGCTTCAGGGCTAGGGGCTGGGGACTGTGGGGCTTGGGGTGTGGGGCTGGGGGCTGTGGACCTGTGGGGCTAGGGGCTGGGAGCTCTGGGACTGGAGGTTGGGGGCTGTGGGGCTAGGGGCTGTGGGCTGTGGAGCTGGGGGCTGCAGGGCTGTGCTGCCTCTGAGCTCCCTCCTGGGGTCCTTGGAGATGAGAGGGCAAGTGGATCTGTTCTCCCCCTCTAGGCTGTTGGGCCTAGGAGTTGAGTTCCCCAGAGACCACACTGCCAAACCACCCAAATTATAGCAGAATCCTTTTATTGAAGAGCTGGCTGGTGACTGCCTCAGTGTCCCAACATGGGGTTTCTGAGAGCAGCCCCGCGTGCTTAAGGAGTTGGGTTTTTAAGGCTTGCTCTGCATCCTGGTTGGCACTCAGGATGCCCAGGTTCATTTGGGTGGGGTAGCAAGCCAGCATTGTACAGAAGCAGAATTTTGCGGTTAGTTACCTAAACATCATACATCTTTAATATTTTCCCACACATCTTAGTTCCAGCATTCTTTCCACCTGGTATTGTTTAAAGGTCAATCTGGGGATAGTCAGTTCATTTCCCAGGGAGTTAGTCAAGCAGGAAGTTAGTGAGTACTTTCCCATCTATCTTGGGAGTGAACCAGACTTACTCCATTTTGTTGAGGGCCTGCAGCCCAGGAATTTGCCAGCCTTTTCTACTTTAGCTTAGGCCTAACAGGGCTGGTCGTCCTCTTGGTTCAGGGCCAGGCCCCTTCCTTTCTTTAGGGTCTGACTCTGCCGCCTCCAGGGCTCCAAACCCTCCAGTCTACCCCTTTTGGACAAGTCCCCAGCAGGGTACGACCAGGTCACGTGGCCTAGACACTCCTGGGCCGGGGCTCTGACAGAACAGGTGCTGCAGACACAGCCTCTGCCTGTTGAGCTCCCCAGCCTGGGTGGGGCACAGCGTGACTTCTGATCTCTGCAGACACCTCAGAAGCGCTCCGGGTAACCCGGCCACCCCAGCACTCATTTGTACCCTGACTTTGCACAAAATATCATCTAGTCTCATAGACAAGTCTGAAGCATATTGAATTGCAATTCTTTTTACCAAATTCTGTTTGAGCAGCACAGACATCATGAACCTCTTTCAGCCGTCCTCAAAGGGCCGGGGCACTGGGGCTGTCGCCCAAGCCATGGGTTTCTCTGCAGAGTCTGGATTTTCTCCTTTCCTGTTTGCTGCTAGTTAGGAACCTGTTGGGACCTTAGAACAATGCACAGTGGTGACGAGAAGGACCCTGGACACCAGGGGTCAGAGTCCAGATCACAAAGTCCACCGTCTCACCGCTTTGTCCTGTCACAAAAGCAATGAAGGCTGTGAATTTCAGTTCAAGCCACCCTGCAAGCCACCCTCAGGGCTGCTGTCTTGGTTTTATCACATCCATTTGGCCCCGGGCATTAGAACAAAAGGATCAAGACCACAGACCCATGTCCTGCTGCCTCTGGGTTCTCAGCGCTTAGTGGGTCTCCAGGGATTGCTAAAGGAATTTTGTATATTTACCATTCCTCTTCATTTCTGGAGACTAATGGCTGGGAAATTGGTGGTAAAAGATCCGTCTATTAATCCTCCCCTCCCCATAGCTCTGCTCAGCCCCCTCCCTTTCCATCCTGCAGGTAATTCTTTGCATATTGGCCATCCGTGCAAGATGAAATAGAAACTCCGGAGAAAGATTGTTTTCTTTGCATTAATCAATACGTTGTTTCGTTATGATGTTAAATTACCTGAACACTGACCTTGAGGCGCTGAAATACAGAGTGGTTTATATACATTGTAAATGAAACACATAAAGACTCACAAAATAAAAAATCTAAATCAAAAGTTTTGTGATAAATGAATAGATCAAAACTAATTCTATATTTATGGCTATTGTGAGTCTGTTCTGTGCTACCAGCCCCAGGAGACAGACGAGATTTATGCTTTGGAGAAAAAGAGCTGCGCCCCGTGGAGGCCTTGAGGACGTCGAGTGCTGCCCTCCCTGCCCCAGGACACTGAGCAGGTGTAGCAGACCAACAGCATTTCCTGGACCCCCATCTCTGGAGCAGGGTCCCTGGGCAGTGGTCAGACCTTTTCAGAGCAAGGTAGCAGCAGACCTACCCCCCACATTCTCTCCACGTATGCAAACGTGTACCTACGAGGGGGGTGGCAGAAGCCACTGACCAGCTGTGTCCTGCTAACCCTTCTGCTCCAGGGGACTCCAAAGAACACCTGGGGCTGGAGGGGTTCAGAGAGCACCTGGCCATAGCGCCCTCCCTGTCCGTCCCAGCAGCCAGAGAGGCAGAAACTGAAAGTTGCAGAGGAGAAACTGAGTCCAGGGGATGCCCCACACCTGCTCAGAATGCAGAGCGGTAGAGCCCGAGCCTGGGTCTACACTGCCTTCCTGCAGGTCACAGGGGAAATGCCTATAGATTTTCATTAAATCTGAGGACGCTTTCCTGTGCTTATACCTGTGGTGGGGTTTTGAACTGTGTTGTAATTCTCCAAGGAACATGAGCTATTTTCTCCAGTTTTGAATGCTGGACTCTATGAAAAATTAGTACCAAAATTCTAACCAAATATCCCCTCTACGCCTTGCTGAGAACCGCATTAAAATTCTTTCTGCTCAGACTGCTATGTCCTCTAGGGCACCCTGATGATCACTTGAGACATTTTTGCCTCCAGGGCAGAGAGAGACTGGTGTCCCTTTAGGGTCCCCTTCCTGGGTGGGAAAGCCTCCTTGGCTGACAGACACGTGAAGCCATGTTTGACACCCATCCCTCCAACACCAGAGAGGAGAGATGCCGGCAGGGTCCTTGTCCTTTGCTGGTGGGGTGTTAATTGGTGTAATCACTGTCAAGGCAGTTTGACATATATGCTCCTGCAGCCAGACGCCCCTGTTCTCCTCCTGACTCCCCACTCCTGGATGAATGCACAGAGGGGATTCCGGCACATAAACCAGCAGAGACACGTCAGTTCTTAGTAGCGATATTTACCGTAGCAAAATCCTGGAAATAAGCCAAGTGCCCAGTGCATAAAATGTATGAACAAAGTGTGGTTTAGACGCTCAGAAAACACTTCCCCACAGTCACGGTGACCAAGGGCACCGAAACCCTCAGGGTGGCCCAACAGGAGCAGCAGGATGTGACGTGAACAACAAAGTCCCACAGAGGCCACGTGCAGGAATATAGCACTTTTATGAAGTATCAGTAACGAAAACAAATTGTATGATTTTAGAAAAAATATATCAACTGTATAAACAGAAAACAGAAGCATGATGAACTTGGATCAAGGGTAATGTTTACTTTGCATGGTATAGGTTAATGGCAGAATTTTTTTGTCAAGATACTAACTTTTGTTTTGGGTAAGGATTCACAGGTAGTTATAATATTATAAAAATAACCATATAACTAGATAAAAGTGTTGCACGTTCTAACAAAATCTGCCATGGCTGCAGACTGAATTGTGTCCCTCCTCGTATTTGTACAACAAAACCCAACCCCTTGATATGACTGTGCGTGGGGAGGAGGTTAGCAGGGTTAAACAGAGTCCAAAGGTAAGGTGACCAGACGTCCCGCTTTTGGCAGGACAGCCCCGATTTTTAACAATTTGTCCCATGTCCCATGGCATTTTAAAAAAGTCCCGATTTTTGGAAAGAATGCACTACAAGATAGGGAACAGTGGGAGAACGGGAAGGGAATATACGGTTTTTGGCTGCCATGTGGCTATTTCACCAGGATATGAGTTTTATATTATTTTTGTTAATTTTATAATGTTAAACTTTAATAATAACAAATAATTGTTGAGAACTGATTATCGAGAACTGCTTATC
>CAUYQV010150784.1:0-25302 GCA_963574575.1 Galagoides demidoff | reverse complement strand
GGAGCCTCAAGCTATCCCCCTGGGTAGAGTGCCATGGCATCACAGCTCATAGCAACCTCCAACTCCTGGGCTCAAGCGAGTCTCCTGCCTCTGCCTCCCAAGTAGCTGGGACCACAGGTGCTCGCCACAACGCCCGGCCATTTCTTTTTGGTTGCAGCCATCATTGTTGTTTGGCGGGCCCGGGCTGGGGATTCAAACCCGCCACCTTAGGTGTACGTGGCTGGCACCTTAGCCGATTGAGCCACAGGCGCTTAGCCTCAGTGCAAAATATTTTTATGTTTTCATCGTTACCTATTCAAGAGGCAAGCTCTAATTCTAGTAAAGGTTAAAAAAAACCTCATTTCTGAAAGGAGAACTTCCCTGTCACTGGGTTTGCTAAGTGATCTTTGGTTTCTCTAACCTGTAATTTCCTCATTTCTGAAAATGAGAAGTCGCATCCTTGGTCACTTGCCTCCTGCGGGTTCATTAGGAAGGTGTACATGGCTGAGGAAGTTGTTTCTCAGCCTCTGCCCTCGAAAGAGGTGCGGTTCTCACCTACTTCATGATTCACTGTGCATAGGAAGGAACTTGTGAAGACCCAATAGACATATGATTAGGCAACTTCCATTTTTGATTAATTAATATAGATAAATATTAAAATAGCTTTGTAGTATTGTGAGACCCAGGACAATTTAATTTTTTTTCCTTTTACTATTAGTTTATTTCCAGAGTAGTTGACTCAGATGAACTCCATTTTTACCTTGGAAAGTTTTACATGAAGCAGATGTTAGCAACTTAGTTTAGTAGTAATACTTTTTTTCTTAATATGATGGAAAATTAAAGGATATGACAGTTCTCTGCTTGCTGTTAAAGGGTGGGATTCTGGTAGGAGATCAGAATGTGTTGGCACATTTCTTGCAGATTGACTTTAAATTATGGTAGTGCTTGGATTTGGCTAAAGGTATTTTGCATTTTGTTGGTTTGGATGGGATACCCATGTTGTGTTTTTATTTTTTATTTTAATAGAGAATTGCCCTGATCAAAATCCTCGTCTCAGGAACTGGGATCCAGGACAAGATTCTGCAAAACAAGTTGTTATCAAGAAAGGAGATATGTTCCGTCTGACCTCAGATGTCACAGTGAATTCTATAGTCATTCAGGATGGAGGTAGGTAAGGGTCTCTGCCTATGGGAACAGCAGGGCTGCTCTATACTGTGGAGTACATTTAATGTTCCTTAGGTACAAAACTATTCTTATGTGGAAGAGCCTTTAGGATGTGGTGTTATCCTCACCAGGGAGCTATGTAAATTTCCTAGGAGGACCTTAGAATTCAAGAGCTGGAAGGACCTTAGTCATCACTCAATTGAAGACCCTTGACTTATAGGCAAGGAAGTAGTTCTAGAGAGGTGATCTCTCCCAGCTAAGTCTTTGTTACAAGTGATGGAGAATGATAAGAGTTAACATGAATTATATATATATATATATATATATAAAATTGAGATTCAGATTTATAGACTCTTAGCCATTTTCTAGAAATGATTTACTCTAAATGAATGAACTGATGGCTAGATGTGGTGACAGGTATAGGCTAGGATTAAGCCTATAATTCTAGCATTCTAGGAGGCTGAGGTGGGAGGATCCCTTGAGGTCAAGATGAGACCAGCCTGAGCAAGGAGACTCTGTCTCTACTAAAAATAGAAAAATTAAATGGGTGTGGTGGGGCATGGCTGTAGTCCCAGCTACTCGGGAGGCTGAGGCAGGAGGATTGCCTAAACCCAGAAGTTTGAACTTTCTATAAGCTAGGCTGAGGCCCTAGCAGTCTAACCTGGGCTATAGAGGGAGACAGTCTCAGAAAAAAAAAAGGAAAAGAAAGCATCAAAGTTCACACTCATGGACATTTTTTATATGTGAAGAACAAACACTTCATTTTTCCCTTTTCTGTGTTTTAAAAACCAGCTTAGTTTTCTAACCAGACTCTTCATTATTCTTGTCAACTGAATAGTGGAAGTTTATTTTATTTTTCCCCTGTAAGGTGGAATCTACTGCTTTGTATCCCAGAAGGATGTTTTAGATGACGGCTTACAGTAGTGTTGTTCCCTGCAGGACTGCTTGTTTTTGGGGATGACAAAGATGGATCCAGAAATATTACTTTAAGGACTCGTTACATCCTGATTCAGGATGGTGGGGCGCTTCATATTGGAGCAGAAAAATGCCGCTATAAATCCAAAGCGACAATTGCCTTGTATGGCAAGTCAGATGAAGGTGAAAGTATGCCAACATTTGGCAAAAAGTTTATCGGTGTGGAAGCTGGCGGGACGCTGGAGCTGCACGGAGCGCGGACGGCATCCTGGACGGTGCTGGCGAGGACCCTGCACTCGGCAGGCTTGGTCTTTGGGTCCTATGCCTTTGAAAAGGACTTTTCCCGGGGCCTCAATGTGAGGGTCATCGACCAAGACACGGCCAGAATTTTGGAAATTGAGAGGTTTGATACCCACGAATACCACAATGAGAGCAGGCGGCTTCAGGAATTTCTAAGAGTGCAGGATCCTGGTCGGATTGTTGCTATAGCTGTCGGAGATTCAGCAGCCAAAAGCCTCTTACAAGAAACCATCCAGATGATCCAGGACCGGCTGGGAAGTAAGCTGATCCAGGGGCTGGGCTACAGGTGGGCAGACTTTGTTCTTTCCTTCCCAGCTCTGTGTTGGAGTCTATGCCAGTAGGAGGGGAGTGTGGGGGTGGGGAAGGGAACCACAAGACAGAGCAGCCTAAACTCAGGTGTCGGAACGGAGGCAACAGTTCAGTTCGCAGGTCTGTGTGTGTGTGTGTGTGTGTGTGTGTGTGTGTGTGTGTGTGTGAGATAGACAGAACTTGGGATACAAAAATTCTTCTCCTGGCTTCAGTTTGAGAAGCCCTTTGTGAGCTGCTGTGTCAGGCTTGTGAAAAGTCCAGAAGAGAAAAGTGGTACCGAGAAATGATTGCGCAGTCTAAGAACACTTTGCCTCTGAGGCTACTTCCCCCTTCCTTTACTTTCTGAACATAATATGAAACTCAGGCTAATTGAGACACCTTACAAGTTGAAAGATTAGGGCAGAATTTCATGCCAAAGTATAAAGTCTATTCTAAAAAGCCCAAGGTGGGTAGAGCAGGCAGGATTTTCTTTTTCTTTCTGTTTCTGGAGTCCTTTGCGTGCTAATTTGAACCTGCTTATTTGATGGCACAAATACCATCCATTTGTGGAGCCCTGGCATAAGTGAGAAAGGAAAAAGTTAGAGGGCTAGAAATTCATCTGGATGGTAGAATTCATTCCTACCTTTTATGGTTCTTGTGCCATGTCCTAATTAACCATGATTTCCTAATGCAGTTCTGAAGCCGGGGGAAATGGCTACTTCAACATTTAATCCGAGAACCAGAAGCTTTAATTCTGCTGAGTTCTTAGAAAAGTTGAGGAAAAAAGAAACCCAACTGCTGAAATGATGTAGTAATTATTTTTTTCCTTCCATGGTAGCTTGTTGGAATGGAATGTTATATACAGACATTTTAGAGAAGAGAAATTCTAGAAGACAAAAAACTAGTGAAGGAAAGGGGTCTTTTACATTTTAGAGATGCTACGTGTTCAATACCCTTAGATGCTTAGACAGAAGGACACTGTCTTAGAGTTTTCGTTTAATCCAGTGGATAAACAGGGAACTAAATAGATGATCATACCAGGAAACACTCACTGCACTTACAGGGTATAATGAGAGTCAGAGCAGAAGAGAAAGAAGCCCTGGATTAATTGGCCTAGAGAATCAGTATAGGCATCCCAAAGGTAAGAAGTGCAGAGGAGTTTAGCAGAGTGCTGTGTAGACGGCAGTGGAGAAGGAAGGCTTCCTAGACAGAGGGAATTCCATGTGCAAAACCTCACGGGGTTTTTTCGGGGGTGGGGGGAGGGATATAGTACACATTCAGAAAAGTACTGAAGATAAGAATGTAGAGTTTTAGGGATCTATCACATGATACCTGTGTAAACACCACGCAGGTCAAGAAGTAGGACGTCGCCACCAGCCCAGAAGCTCCTTCCCTAACCACTCCCTTCCCCACCAAAGATTATCAGACTCTTGAGTTTGTGGGATCCACTAAAATTTAGGTTTGCCCGTTTTTGAACTTCATATAAACAGAAGCAGACAGTACGTCTTCCTTTATTTCTGGCTTCTTTTGAAGTGCAATGTTACATTGTTAAATGTCATTCACGTTGCATGGAGTGTTCATTTCTGATGCTGTTTATTTTATATTGTATGACGGTACCACAGTTTATTTACTGGTAGACCTATTGTAAAAAATAACTTCCCTAAATTGTTTCTTTACCCATTTCGTATGTAGGTACGTGTATTTCTGTAATTTATAGACCTACCAGTGGGGGGATGGTCTTTTTAGAGACCTACTTTGTTTCATTATCCAGTAATGCCAGGGATTACAGCTTCTATTTCTTCATGCCATTGTTGTTTCTAGATTTGTGTGATCTCGTTAGCTGTGAATATTTTGACTTTCTTTGGTTTCTCTCCCTACCGGTTTCTGAATTCCCTTTAAATATTGCTTCTAAATTCCGTTTCAGTGTTACCCAAGTTGACAGAGGAGAGTTGTGATCTTTTGCCAACAGTTCCATTGCATCGACATTATCTCCAATGTACATAAACACATAGGCCTTTGAAGATAATGTTCTAATAAGCTGAAATTTTTCTCAAGTGGAGGAGGGAAGTAGGAGTGTTTGGGAGATAATGGCAATAAAAGAGAACATTGTTTTCTAATTGCTGAGACTGTTCTGGTAAATAAAGGAAGCCTCTGATATCCTTCCTCTCCTTCCCTCTCAAATATGAGACAATAAATTGAGACATTCTTTATTTGATTCTTTCTGCTATATATGAAGGGATATAAATAGAGCCACAAAACTTTGTCATCCAAAGAGTAGCTAATCCACACAGGGCAGCTGTGGAATTTATAAGGGTGTATGCATGCTTTGGTTAATTTTTATCTGTGACTATCCAGCCATCTGTCTGGCAGAGATTACGTTTGGCATTTTTTTTCCAGAGTAGGAAGTCGACATTTTTCTTTTCATGTTTTGCACCGAGAGTCTTAAGGCCAATTTTCTGGCCTTGTAAAAACTGTTCTTTTTCTTTGATTGCTTTTGGCCACAAGCTTGAGCAAGCCCCTTGGATATTTAGTATCGGAAATAATGGCATTTTCAAATACATTGCTTTCAACAAATAGACACATAGAATGTAAAGTTTAAATCTGTTGGGTAGTGATTCTATAGCTTTGACATAAGAATGTTAAGAAACCTTTAACTCAGTCCTGGCACGGTGGCTCACGCTTGTAATCCCAGTACTCTGGGAGGCTGAGGTGGGTAGATTGCTTGAGCTTGGGCGTTTGAGACCAGCCTGAGCAGGAGCAAGACCCTGTCTCTACTAAAAACCATAGCCATAGCCAGGCGTTGTGGTGGGTGCCTATAGTTCCAGCTACATGGGACACTGAGGCAAGAGGATCACTTGAGTCCAAGAGTTTGAGGTTGCTGTGAGCTATGACGACATCACACTCTACCCAGGGTGAGAGAGTCAGACTCTTCCTCAACAAAACAAAAAAGAAACCTCTAACTTAGTAGTTCACTGCCTTGCTTGCACACCTGGAGACTAAAAAATTCTAATGCCTGGGGCTCACCTTAGATTACTATATCAGAGAGAAGACTAGAACTCTACAGGTGATTAAAGGTTGATAATTACTACTCTATCCTCTAGTCTCTAATTTAGGGGTTCTCAATATCTGGTGTCTTGACCAGCTGCATTAGCATCACCCAGAGGGTGGGGCCCCGCAGTCTCATTTTAACACACCCTCCCTGCAGGTGATTCTCATGTTTGCTAAACTTTGGGAGCCACTGCTCAAACTCAGTGGTTCTCAAGTCCATCTGCACATTCAAATTACCTGGGAACTTTAAATACTGGGGCCCAACCTTTAGCTATTATGATTGCCTTCACCTGGGATGGTGTCTGAGCATTGATGTATTTCTCAAGCTTCCCAGGTGATTCTGTTATGCAGTTAGATTTTTGAGACCATTGCAGAGGCTACTTTAAAAGTAAGCAGGTGATAATCCTTTAAACAATAGCAAATATTAATACATGGATTTGTGGCCAGAATGACATGTAAGATGGGTGTGTATTAAGGAAGGAAGTCGGTGATTAGTTGAAGTCACAGTCATCAGTGTTTCACCTGTTACAAACGTGAGCAAACAGGTATAAATCAGGTGTATTTCCTTCTAGATGTTGGTTATGTCAGTTTGAAATTGCAACCTCATGGAAAAAGGATTAAAGATCGGTAAAATCGAACATGAAAGTCAGCACCCTGTCATAACATCTGTGTCAGGGATTTGAGACAATAGCATAACAATCAAAAGCACATACTCTTTTTCCTTCTAGGCAAGCGTGGGCTTTAGTTGGGGTCATTGATGGTGGAAGCACTTCTTGCAATGAATCTGTGAGAAACTACGAAAATCACAGTAGTGGCGGGAAGGCTCTTGCCCAAAGAGAATTTTATACCATGGATGGGCAGAAGTTCTCTGTGACAGCTTACAGCGAATGGATTGAAGGTAAGCAAGTACGGTTTATATTCTTGTAAGATGTGGGTAAATATTGCGACAGATTTTTTTTTTTTTTGGCTGGGGCTGGGTTTGAACCTGCCACCTCCAGCATATGGGGCCTTCCTCCTTTGAGCCACAGGTGCCACCCAGTATTGGGACAGATTTTTTTAAAGAAGTAATATTGTGTTCAATGAGTGTCTAGTTAGATTTCTCAGCGAGTAGCCATTGAAATAGTTTTCTCACTGTCCTTAATCTTTTTGAACAAAGTAGAGCTGGGGAGTCTCCAAGCTAGAATAGATCTTTCTGGTGTAGAAAGAAACCTTTTGGGTTTGCAGTGAGGAGTGGTATCTATTAGGGATGAGGAAGCCGGAATCAAGCCCCAGCTCTCTGCTTCCGAGATGACTGACTGTTGTTTCCTTAGCTATACTAAAACAGAGGCGGGTGACACGAGCATTTCTGAGCCAGAATTTGGTCCTGTACATGGAGATAAGTGGCAGGCCTCCAAGAAGATTCTAGACAGGATAATGACTGTGACAGACCTTGAGCAATGTTTCCTTTGTGGGAAGTGTTGTTTTCATTCCCGCATTACTGACAACTACTCATTTCTGGAAGAGGGTACATTCTAGCTATCTGTCACAGGATGCTGTTGATGTCCCGTGTTCTCAGTGACTCTTGCTTTCTGGAAGAGCTAGAGATTCTCTCCAGGGAGCAGGGAAGATGAACTTACTTCCTCTCATGCTTCCAATTCAGTAAGTGCTAATCAGAGGTAATCTCAGGCAGGATTTTCTTTTTCTTTTTCTTAATCATCCACCGCCCATCCCTACATCCTGGCCCTGTGGGGGAGGTAGCCAGTGGAAGGATTTTCTTTTAAAGTCAGGAAAAAGTGAGGGTTTATTGAATAGTATAAATCTTCCCCATCTAACCTGCTGTTTTTTTTTTTTTAAAACAGAAAGAAACAAATTCTAATCATCTTTCAAGTCAAAACATTAGTAGTCATCTTTTAAAAAAAAGCATTATTGAAATTTTTATGAAAAACATGAATGTTTCTTAGCTGTCATTTTTGGAGAAGTATTTTTAGTTTTTGGTAAAAATCTGAAATTTTGGGAATGATTATTGTTGTTGCCATGAAGTTTTTATCTTTGTTCTTATCCTACTTGTTTCTTACTCTACAAAGAATCCAAACAGGAGTTTGATTCTTAGGAAGGCGGTATAATGTAGAGGTTAAGAACTTGGACTCGAGTTAGACTGGCATTCAATTCTGGACTCTACCACTTTTTAGCTATTTAACTCCACGACCTTTTGTTTCTTCATCTCTAATGAACATAATACAGTAGAACCTCCATAGTTGACCACCTCCCTTCATTGATTACCTCCTTCAGCTACCTAACTTTTATAGACCAGGCATGCAACACGTAACATATCAGTACAGTAGACCTAGTTCCTTGTTGTTGACCAGCTTGTTCCGGTCCCTTGGGTGGTCAACTTACAGAGGTTGTTCTATGGTTTGTGTCTTTCATAGTTGTTTGGATGAAAGGTTATGCATGTGAAGCCCCAAGGACTATTAGCTGTCATTGTTAGAGTTATGTAGTATTATCAATATTACTGTTTGGATAAAATCTCATCAGCTGTGGTGTCTGGATAGAACAAACATGTAAAAAATACTTTACATTTTTTAGATACTTTTCTTTTGTGCTTTATAAACATAGAAAAGCAGGGTAGATTAGAGTCTAAAAGAACAGAATCAAGACCGGCCCATGTTAAATTTTATCTGAAGAGTTGGCTTCAAGATGGTAAGAGTATCTATACCAGGCGTTCTCAAACTACGGCCTGTGGGCCACATGCAGCCCGCCTAGGACATTTATCTGGCCCGCTGGGTGTTTTTCCCACCGCTGCCTGTCCTGCTTAGCAGCCAACTTGTCCTGGGGCCTGCAGTCTGACCCTCCAACGGTCTGAGGGACAGTGAACTGGACCCCGTTTAAAAAGTTTGAGGACCCCTGATCTATACAGTTCCTTGTTCCTTGCCTGAATTTCCCTCCTTTTGATTCTCTTAAGTAAATGTGTTCTTTCATGCCTATCATTGTCCTTTAGAGCCAGCATCTTCAAGCAGCCCCAGAGTAGTATGCCATTAGTTGAAAGGATCGTAGAGAAGTACAGATGTTCGTTGAACAGATATCTTTGAAAAGTGTTTTTCCCCTCCATGGATATTATGAGTAGCTTTAATCTGTTCTGTGCATGTCAGATCAGCTTTCAGGTTTAGACATTGTATCACAGATGTTAGAGAAGCAATAAATGCTTGTATGCCAGATCTTGTGTAAAGAAAATATAAGTTACAGAGAAGATGGATCAGGTTTTCTTTCATGATGGATCTGGTTTTCAAAGGAGAAACTCCTTGAGTTTCAAAGGAGATATTAGGAGAGAGTAATAATTAGTAGTTTTTATTTTTTTATCAAGTCAAAAGTAGTTTTTAGATTGCTTAAGAAAGGAGCTGGGTTAGACAGGGCACTGTCATGCGACCTTAGGTCACACAGCAGAGCAAACTGGACACGCTCATCCATCCAGCAGTTATCCATGAAACAAACAAGACAGGGTAGAGAGTGCGTAAGTGGACGCACTCTGCTGCCTTCCCTGATGCCACTTCTGAGGAGGTGAGCTAGTCTCCCTTAGGAAGGCATGAACTCTACCCAGGAGAATACATGAGAATACCAAGAATACCAGAGAATGTCCTTCCAGCAAGGACATTTGGGATGTCTTTAAAGATTCACTTGAACTTCATAAAAGGTAGACAGTATCCTGGTTGGTGAAGAAGAAAGGAGAGAGATTCTAGGTGAAAAATAAAGCATGAGCAAAGGCATAGAAATGAGGGATTTTCTGAGACTGACTTTTATTCTTAATATTAAGCTTGGCTGTACACTTATGTGCTGTGCTTGGATCCAGTTGAAGCAGTGATGTTTACAGACTTGTTCTGTTCAGCTTCTACTTGCGTATGTGTTCTTCTCACAAACTAAGATGGTTTGGGGACAGTAATATAGATTTAGCACTAAGTTCAAATACAGCAAGAGATCTGGCGATTGAGAGCTTTCTTGAAAATCATGAAAGAACAGCTGACTAAAGTGACATCTTAGGTCCTATTGTGGCTAGGCGTGTATGTGACACTCTTCCCCTGGAGGGCAGAGATTTTTATTTTCATATTATCATTTGTAGCTGCAGCATGACTGGTACATATATAGCAATAGTAAACGTATGCTGAATTGCAGTTTCTTAAGTTGACTTGTAAATCAATGAGAGGATTGAATTTAGAAGGAAAAAAAATTACTGTTAATGCATCTTTTTTTGTTTCTTGTTTAGGTGTTTCTCTTTCTGGTTTCCGAGTAGAGGTTGTGGATGGAGTGAAGCTTCATCTGATGGATGATGTTAGTAGCTGGAAACCCGGAGACCAGATCGTGGTCGCGAGCACGGACTATTCTATGTACCAGGCCGAGGAGTTCTCTCTCCTTCCGTGTCCCGAGTGCAGCCGCTTTCAGGTCAAAGTCAAAGGTATCACCCAGCTCCGACTGCTTCTTGGCATTTGATTCCTGTAATTTTTTTTCTTCCCAATCACCCCTGTCACCACCATCATCATTAATTTTATTTTATTTTTTTGGTAGACACAGAGTCTCATTTTAGCACCCTCGGTAGAGTGCCGTGGCATCACACAGCTCCCAGCAACCTCCTACTCCTGTGCTTAGGCCATTCTCTTGCCTCAGCCTCCCCAGTAGCTGGGGCTATAGGCACCTGCCACAATGCCTGGCTATTTTTTTGTTGCAGTTTGGCCGGGGCTGGGTTTGAACCCATCACCCTTGGTATATGGGGCCAGTGCCCTACCCATTGAGCCACAGGCACCGCCCCCCTCATCATTAGTATTGAAAGTTGTAGCAATGGAACGCATTGAATGCTGGATTCCAGAGGGTGTTAGATGAGAGTGGGTGGTGAGCGGTATTCTTCCTGATGACAATACATAGCAGCCACATCAGTGCTTTGGTTTGTTGTTCTTTTCACAAAAAAAAAAAAAAAAAAAAGACGTGGACTAGTTGGACTGATTTTTTTCAAGGTCTTTTTCAACTTTTTCCTTATTAATTTTCTACTGTCAGATAGTAGTAAACCCAACTATCAATTAGATCCATTTTTTTGATAGATTCTTTCTTGATTGTTTTGTTAACTTTATGTTATAATTGATAATTACTCCTCTTAGCAAGGGCCAGGAAGTCTTTCTTAATTTAAAAAAAAAAAAATCCCATGGTTTTTTAGTGTCTGCCCGCTTGCTTGGCAAAAAATAAATCTCACTAATGTTTACAATGGAACTAAGATATTTTCATGAGACTGTTTCTGTGATAATCTTGAATTATACATTTTTTTGAAGGAAAGCAATACACAAAAATATTCTTATTATAAGTTGTACATAGAAAGAATGCCTGACATTTACCAGGTACTTTGATTCTGAGCCTGATACCGAGGCAAAGCCGCTTTGTATCTTGCTGCACTTAGGGAATTCATTGTGCATTTATGGAATTCATTTCACTCATTATATTGCTTTCCTTCTGCACTCAAAATTATACATTTAGGGGATAAAACAAAAGAGTTTATAGTAACTGTTCAATAAATATTTAGTCAGTTTTTCAGTAATTTAGCATCATAGGTAATTTACAGTTCTGAAAGTTTAAGGAAAACAATTCTGTTTATAAACAAAGTGATTGGCTCACTTGGCACTCTTTCTCTATGGGTCAGTCAATGGTCTGCTTTTCCTTCTTGATAATATACTGCATAAGCAAAATAAGAACAACAACAAAATCTTTAAAAACCGTGACACCATCTTATATTAATCTTTTTGGAAATTCCCAGTCTTGTTAATGAGCCTGTGTGATGAGTGTTCATGAGCTCACTTCCCAGGATTTCTGTGTACTTTTCCTTCCTGAGTTTATATAAGAAGAGCATGGTAAGAGCTCATTATTGAAGTGCTTCTAAACTTCCAGTAAAAGAAGGAATTTAAGGGAATGCTTAATAATAGTAAAATAAGAAATGGGAAAGAAAAGATGGTAATTTCTGTATTGTTGATTACTTTAGCTTTCAAGGAGAAGCATGACAGGCATAAACAACCTACACCCTGATATTAACATCTATAAAGCTGTTTGTTTTAGGGACTCACTATGCATTTGGTCTTCATATGTACTCAGGGGAATAAGCCACAATCATGTGGATAGGAGCTAGGGAAAAAGACTCTGGGTCATTAGGCAGATTCCAGGTTAGTAGTGCTGTTCGAGGGAAGATCCAGCTACTTCATGGAGGAGCAAGCCATCTGGGAATGTACCCGTTCAAGATTGGCAGAATGGTTGGTAGTGAGGGTTCATAGGTTGGGTGTGATGGACTAGATAACCTTTAAAATCCCTGGACCCTGGGATTCTGTGGTTTTGAGGTTTAGAAAAAGGAAGCAGATAAAAAGTTACTGATAAGAGGAATATCTTTTTGACGTAAGTTTCTTATTTTCTTTGTTCTAATATTCCTTTTTCCTTGCCAACTTCCACCAGAAACCCCTCAGTTCCTGCACATGGGTGAGATCATAGATGGTGTAGACATGAGAGCTGAGGTTGGACTTCTCACCAGGAATGTTGTGATCCACGGAGAAATGGAGGACTCCTGCTATGCAGACAATCAGTGCCAGTTTTTTGATTATGACACCTTTGGGGGACATGTTATGGTAGGGAGAAAGATTTGATGTTTTTTCTTTGAAATCCTGGTTGCTAAATACATGTTTAAAACAACTTTCAAGGACTGGGTATTGTGGTTCACACTGTAATCCTAGCATTGGAAGGCCAAGGTGGGTGGATTGCTTGAGCTCAGGACACCAGCCAGAGTGAGACCCCATCTCTGAAAATAGCTGAGCACTGTGGCAGGCGCCTGTAGTCCCAGCTACCCAGGAGGCTGAGGCAAAAGGATCACTGGAGCCCAAGAGTTTGAGGTTGCTGTGAGCTATGATGCCACAGCACTCTACTCAGGGTGACAAAGTAAGACTCTTTTCAAAAAAGAAAAAGTTCAAGTTTTAGAATGAAATAAATATAGATATTAAAACATCATATTTTACTATTTTATTTCTCTCTAATAACAAAGAGGAAGTTTTAGATAATTAAAAGAGAAGGTTTTGTCTTCATTTGGTTGACCTGGACTTGTAGTCAAACCAGTTACGAATTGTTCCATGAAGAGTTAAATCAATATGTTGAGGGGAGCAAATTATACAGAGACAAAAATCAAAAGATCTTGGTAACCCATGCATGCAATTTCTGAAAGAATCATTGAGTCTTTTAAAAACATGATGTTACTAAGTAAATAGTAGCATGTACACATAAAATATGTTTCTGTAAAAATATTATTTGGTTTATATTTTGTAAAAATATTGGGCACCTACTATTTTTAATTGCCTAGTATTTCTGGGAAGAAAGGTTACATATATTTTAAAATCACTTTTTGTGCATTGAGTTGGCTGCATGGTTGTTAACAACAATTCTGTTGCAGTGATTTCTGAAATGTTGTTTACAATTATTCCTTTGTTTTTAGTAATATATTGAAAATCCAGTATTTAAAAATATTGAGAGTGCCCAAACTTCAGATCACAGAGGAATTTTTAAAAAGAACAGAAGAAAACAATATTATTTGCTAACTAAAACACTGGGGAGGATTTAGAAATAAATGTCAAACTGGAGGTTTTAGGAATAAAATAACAAGATGACACTGTGAATGACCAAAGGAAAAAACTATTTTTGAGACAGGATCTCACTCTTCCTCAAACTGAAGTGTAGTGGTGTGATTGTAGCTCACTATAACCTAAAATTCCTGGACTCAAGCAACCATCCTGCCTTAGCCTCTTCCTTGAGCCCAGGAGTTCGAGGTTGCAGTGACCTATGATTACACCACTGCACCCTAGCTGGGACTACAGGGTTTTACTACTGTGCCTAGCTAAATTTTTCTTTTCTTTTCTTTTTCTTTTTCTTTCTTTCTTTCTTTTTTTTTTTTTTTTTACCAAATGAACTGATAAAAGCAACAACTGGAGTTTTTTTTGTTTTGTTTTTTTTTTTGCAGTTTTTGGCCAGGGCTGGATTTGAACCCGCCCCCTCCAGTATATGGGGCCCAGCACTCTAGTCCTTTGAGCCACAGGCGCTGCCCCATTTTTTCATTTTTTTATTTTAAAGAGACAGGGTCTTGCAATATTGCCCAGGCTAGTCTTGAACTCCCGGCCTCAAACAGTCTGCACCTGGCCCCAAAATATTTGAACAAATAAAAACAACTATACAGAGATCATTTTTGTAGTTTTTCAGTTTATATTTGCCTTTATTCTTAATTAGAGGCTATTATTTTTTTTTTTTTTCTGAGACAGAATCTCACTTTATCACCCTTGGTAGAGTGCAGTGGCATTACAGTTCACAGCAACCTCCAACTCTGGGGCTTAGGCGATTCTCTTGCCTCAGCCTCACCAGTAGCTGGAACTGCAGGTGCCCCCCACAACGCCCAGCTATTTTTTTGTTGTAGTTTGGCTGGGGCTGGGTTCAAACCCGCCACCTTCGGTATATGGGTCTGGCGCCCTACCCACTGACCCACGGGCGCTGCCCCCAGAGGGTACCTTAAATCTTAAATGACTGGCAGAGGGCTCTAACCCACATGGGCTGTATGTGGATTACATAAGGACTCTTGCTTATCTGTGGTGGTAGGCATCACACAAATTATGCATAATTTTTTTTTTTTCTTGCTTATCAGCTTTTGTTACTGTTTGTGTATTTAATGTGTGGCCCAAGACAATTCTTGTTCTTCCAATATGATGCAGAAAAGCTAAAAGGTTGGACCCCCATGCAAGCATTTTTTTTTTTTTTTTTTTTTTTTTTTTGAGGCAGAGTCTTGCTCTGTCACCCAGCTAGAGTGCAGTGGTGGGATTAGAGCTCCCTGCAACCTGAAACTCTTGGGCTCAGTGCACCAAGCCATCAGCAGCTAATTTTTCTATTTTCAGTAGAGACAAGCTTGTTCTTGCCCAGGCTGGTCTTACACTCCTGACTTCAAGCTGTTCTCCCACCTCAGCCTCCCAGCTTGCTAGGATTTTAGATGTGAACCACCAGAACTGGCCTTAAAGCATTTGCTTATTATATAAAGAAGTATTTGTTAAATTATTAACTGGGAATCCAGAAAAACAGGTTGCAAAAGCAAATACATGTTTTGATATGTGTTTTGCTTCAGATGTTTCCTATTAAAACTATATATACGTGTGTGTGTGTGTGTGTATATATATATATATATATATATATATATTTTTTTTTTTTTACCACTTTCCTGTTCTGAAAAATATCAGGTTGATTTTAGTTCCTTGTCTTGCAGATAAAGAAGAATTTTACTTCAGTTCATCTTTCTTATGTGGAGATGAAACACATGGGGCAGCAGGAGCTGGGGCGCTATCCTGTTCACTTTCACCTGTGTGGCGACGTGGATCAGAAGGGAGGGTACAGACACTCCACGTCTGTGGACGGCCTGTCCATCCATCACAGCTTCTCCAGGTGCATCACCGTGCATGGGACAAATGGCTTGCTGGTAAGTGGCCTTACGTTGTGTTGAGGCATATTCATCAAACTGTTAGCTATCCTTAATCTCACAACTTCTCCATTTGATATAAGGAAGCTATTTAGTCACATGCTCTGTTCAGTTGTCACCGAGAATTCTGTGATTTTTCTGTCTGAAGGAGGCCTAATTTTTTAACATTCCAATTATCCTCTTTTTAAATTTCATCTCATTGTATTTGTTTCCCCCTGTGAGATCCAAGCAAATTATCCTCTCCAGAGAGAAATAAAACCTGACATGTTGCCCGTTCAGCTAAGACTAAAAAACTTCTTTTTGCATGGGTAGCTGACATGCTACAGTGAATAGCTCTTGTTACTTAAATCACCATCAATCTTGTTACCGATGACATTATACACTTGTATTTCTACAGATAAAAGACACTATTGGATTTGACACACTAGGTCATTGTTTCTTTTTGGAAGATGGTGTTGAACAGAGAAATACTTTGTTTCACAATCTGGGACTCCTCACCAAGCCTGGCACTCTCCTCCCCACTGATAGAAACAACTCCATGTGCACCACCATTCGGGATAAAGTGTTCGGGAATTACATCCCTGTGCCTGCCACTGACTGTATGTGAGTAGCTAGCGCAGACAAAAGCTCGTGTCTGATGGTCGTGACCTTTGACTTTGGGGGAAGATGTTCTGGGAGAAGTTATTGGTGGGTGGGATTTTCCAGGAAGAATATTTATAAATCACTTTCTAAAATGCCTTGCAGGGCTGTTTCAACTTTCTGGATTGCGCATCCCAACAATCATTTGATCAATAATGCGGCTGCAGGCTCACAGGTAAATAATATCACAATATGTTCAGATTTGGGGGGGTTATTCTTATTCATGAATCCTGTGGTTGACATGGATGTAATTGCATATGTGCCAGTGTGGCCCAAGTAGGACGTTGTTTTCTGCTACTACTTGTTTAGCTGAGAGCAGGATATGGTGGAGCTTGTTATTGTTTTTCCTCTGAATCCTTTGTGCCACTTAGCGTCTCTAAGTATAATGCGACAGGTGCCGAAAGGAGGAAACAATGTAGGCTGAACTCTCGGGTTATGTCATCTCCCGAGTGCGTCTATGGTATATGATATATGATCTTTTTGGCTTCTTAAGTTTAAGTCACATGTGGCCAAATAACTGATTATTTGTTTCTAGTATTGATGAACAAAGCAAGGCTCAGCTTTTCTTTCTGAGAGGGGATTATTCTGTAGAATATGTGACGGTTGTCACTTTGGTCAAGGGGCACATCCTTTTGTTAAATGCAAAAATTGATAGACACCTGGGAATTTTATCTCCTTTGTAAAAGCAGCTAACGTTGGCGACACCTGTGGCTCAAAGGAGTAGGGTGCCGCCCCATATGGCAGAGGTGGTGGGTTCAAACCCAGCCCTGGCCAAAAAAAAAAAAAAAAGCAGCTAAGCAGCTAACATCAACTACAAACCATGAATTTTTTTTTTTTTGAGACGGAGCCTCAAGCTATCCCCCTGGGTAGAGTGCCATGGCATCACAGCTCATAAGCAACCTCCAACTCCTGGGCTTAAGCGAGTCTCCTGCCTCCGCCTCCCAAGCAGCTGGGACCACAGGCGCCCGCCACAACACCCGGCCATTTTTTGGTTGCAGGCATCATTGTTGTTTGGCGGGCCTGGGCTGGGGATTTGAACCTGCCACCTTAGGTGTATGTGGCTAGCGCCTTAGCCGATTGAGCCACAGGTGCTGAGCCCATACCATGAATTTTTAAAGACACATACAAGAATAATTTTTAAGAGAATAAATAAACCTTTATTATTTTTTTTTTTTTGGATGATAGAGATGTCCCCCAGAAAAGCTTGGAGAAATTTACATTTATAACTGAGTGTGGCTTAACGCTAATTTATACTTTAAATGAATCTTTTAAGACATTATACTATTAAGATTGTAACTGTGCTGGAAACTGTACAAATAATATTCATATTTGCACAGTACGGCATTTAAAATTTTAAAAAGAAAAGGAATTCCTAGCATTGTTTCCTAAGATGAAGTAAAAGATTAATTGAAGGGAGCATTTATTTGAGATAACAGGAATCCAGGCAACCCTGGGTGATGATTCAATTCAAATCTGTTATTTTCCTTAAAAACATAACCTGAGGGTCCCTGGCAGTTGAAGGTCTTATTAGACAGGGCCGAGACCTGGACATTTGATCATTTCAGGTTTTCATTTATTCATTTTTCACAAAATTTATACTGAGCCTGTGAGGGGTTTTGTGCTGAGACTTTCTAATTGGAAAGCGAGCTTTTGAGTAAAGATGACCAAGAGGTTGCTAAACAGCCTTAACCGTTATCATCATCTGATCTGTATTATATTACAGTTTAACAGGCAGGGCAGAGATTCCTTTCCCATCTTTTCAGAAGTCAGGGGTTGAAGATTAAAGCAAGTTGAGGGAGAGTCTGAAAAAACATAGGGTGAGGCTGCCGGATACCTTCGCTGCAGTGTGTGTGAGAAAAGCAGAAAACATTTCTTGTGTGTTCTTCACTTTCATTCTGTGAGCTGTTTCTTTTCTCTCTTGAAAAACTGTTCCAGCACAAGGAGTTTTGGCAGGGCTTTCCTCCCCCAGTCAATCCAACCGTTATTTCATTGTACCTTTCCACTGCCTTTCACAAAGCTCCTTTTACCTGTTTGGACACCACAATGTTGAACAGGAAGCAGCTGCTACCCTCTTCCTGGCACCGTCCCTGACCCCCATTCCCCCAAACTCTGCTGCCTGCTAGGAGGGCCTTCCCTACTTCAGCTCGCAGGTGATGGTAACGAGTCTTCTTGCTGACAATCCAGCTCATTCCATTGAGTTGTCTCTTTTGTACCCAAAAGTTGAGCGACAAGCATATTTCAGAGTAGCTTGTTTTATTAAGTTTATTTATAAACTTTTATCATTAAAATAGGTTTAATAGTGCATTCACTTTGTTGGGTAGATAGACAAGGTTCCACAATTCATTTTTCCTTCATACTCCCAATACTCTGTTTTGACTAATATGGTACTTGTTACATAGGTTGCGTTTATCTCTGTATTTCCTATGAGGCTGTGAATGTTCAAGACGAGCCTTAATGTACACCGGGGCCCAGCATGGGCACTAACTGAACAAGCACTGAGTTTAAAGTAATGCTTTTACGCTGCTGAAGTTTTGACAACCTCTGAGTCGAAGTTCTGTCATGTGAAATTGTCTTTTACCTGGAGCTGAGTTTTAATTCAAGTATAAAATTAAAAATTGCCATTAGAATTAAGAACATTTATTGCCATTTTCATGTCTCATTTTGAGTGTCAAAAAATTTTAAACCGTCCTGTTCCTGTTTGGGTCAGTAACACTGAAAGGGAACAGACAGCGTCCAGATGAAGACAGCATCCTGATTCATACATGTGGTGGCTTTTTATTTTTTTTATTTTTTCTTTGGCAAAAGTTTGCCTCGGGACAGGAAAGGCACTGGAATGGTTTGAAAGAAGTCAGTGAGCTCTGCCTGCCTGTTGGTGGACAGTTGTTGAATGGGCGTGGCTCATCTCTTGATCAGGTTTGGAATAAACAGAAGAAAACCATATCGCTTAATGACTGTGCTGTCCTGGTCACTTAGAAAGCTGCTTGGTTCTGATACTGAAGAACTTTTTAAAGTAGGAATGATGGGAAAGCTGTTTTGAATGTAAGTTTTGGTTTTAGCCAATGATTTCTATCTTCTGTCTAATCTCCTGCAAGCCAAATTAAATTTTAAAAAAAACTGACTTGGGGTGCTAGATGTCTGCACAACTTTTTAAAAATGTTTTTAAGCTACCCATCATGAATTACGTACGCACTTTTTATAGTTGATTCTGAACCTGAAACAATGACAAATTTGAAGGGTGTTTCTTAGAGTGGCTTTATAAAAAAAGGCTTTTAATGATTTTGCCCTTTCATTTATAGGATGCAGGTATATGGTATCTCTTCCACAAGGAACCTACAGGGGAATCCAGTGGATTGCAGCTGTTAGCAAAACCAGAACTCACTCCATTGGGTATATTTTATAACAACAGGGTCCATTCTAATTTTAAGGTAGGTTCTTCAATTTTAACCATCAGTACCTATGATATACGAGGTAAAGGGTCAACCTCCCTTTGTATCTTAGTCCATTTTGTGCTGCTATAATAGAATACGACAGACCGAGTAATTGGTAATGAACAGACATTTATTTGTTTCACAGTTCTGGAGGCTGGGAAGACCAAGATCAGGGGGCCGTGTCTGCATCGGCCTAGGGTGGAGGAAGGGCAAGGACAGGATGCAAGAGGGCGAGAGATCAGACTTGAAGCCTCAAGCCCTTTTATAATTGGCACTAATCCACTCCTGAGGATGGTGCCCTCAGGACCTAAATACCTCCCTCCTATTAGGTCCTACCTCCCAATACTTTTGCATTGGGGATTAAATTTCCATGTGAGGGATACATTCAAACCCTAGCAGATTATAGCTGAGAAATGTCAGTCTGGGTGGAACTTGCCATCAGAAAGAGTAGTTTGTGATTAATAAAAGGGGACATCTAACTCTTGTGAGTTCAGCATGGTATGTGTAGCATCCCACTGAGACATACACATGTATGGGCAGCACATCCGGGCCCATGTGATCTCAGTAATTACATGATGGAGGTGACCCCTGTGTCCCTGTCCTCTCTGTCTTTTCCATCCCTCCCTCCTACCTCTTTCTAATCTTTAATATCATTGCTTGTTTCTAGGGATGTACACATTAGATAATAGGCTTCTGGGGGTTATAAGTATAATTCCTCTCTACTCTTCATTCACAGTGGTTGGTTGAGTGTCCTATAAAGCATTTAATACTAAGTACATAAATAGTGAGATACTGCTTAAAAATGTTTGAACTAATTTAAGGTGATCTAGATCAAGTCATCTAAAGGCTGTTTAGGAGCTCTAGTTTCCGTGATATGTGGCACTTACCCTCCACTCCAGGTGATAAATATATTTGGTTCATTTGTGTTCTCAGGGCACTTTAATATTTTCCTTTTGTATATGTAATGTCCAGATCCCTTTTCCTGAGGTGACCCACACCAAAGTTAAAGTAAAATCGATACTTTCCATTTGTGATGCTCAGAAGATCCTTTAAATACCTAAGTATGTTATAATTTGAAGAGCTTAGAGTCAATTGATGAAGATTTAAGGAAAAGAACTTTATACAGAGCTATCATTTATGTGAGCTGAATAGTTGATTAAGGGCAGTAATCTTTTTTTTGGAGACAGAGTCTCATTTTGTCACCCTTGGTGACATTATGCGCTGTGGCATAATAGCTCACAGCAACCTCAAACTCTTTGGGCTCAAGCCATTCTCTTGCCTCAGCCTCCTAAGTAGCTGGGACTACAGGTGCCTGCTACAACACCTGGCTATTTTTAGAGATGAGGTCTCGCTCTAGCTCAGGCTGGTCTTGTGAACTCAGGCAATCTATCCACCTAGGCCTCCCAGAGTGCTAGGATTACAGGTATGAGCTCCTGGCCTAGGGGAAGTAATTATTAAAAGTAGTATTTCAAAGTAGAAAGCCTCCAATTTTTTAAATTATAAGTGGTATAAAAAGCACCTCATTTGGCTCTGCGCCTGTGGCTCAAGTGGCTAAGGCGCCAGCCATGTATACCTAAGGTGGCGGGTTTGAATCCAGCCCAGGCTGCCAAACAACAATGATGGCTGCAACCAAAAAAAAAAAATAGCCAGGTGTTGTGGCAGGCGCCTGTGGTCCCAGCAACTTGGGAGGCGGAGGCAGGAGACTTGCTTGAGCCTAGGAGTTGGAGGTTGCTGTGAGCTATGCCAGGGCACTTTACCCAGGGGGATAGCTTGAGGCTCTGTCTCCAAAAAATAAATAAATAAATAAATAAAATCACCTCATTTTAATTTTTGATGTCATATACCATGATGACATTTAGTAATCTCAGTAATATAAGCGAATGATTAGATTTTAATTTGTTGAATTTGGAAATGATTATCCAGGATAATACTATTATAGCCAGAGGAAATTGAACCCTTGGCACCTGCCATCTTGGGATCTCTCAAATTCAAACACACATACACACCCCAGCTGCTATGGCTTCAGTTCCTGAATTTATCTCTAATCCAGATTGGTCACATTTGCCCTACTTTCTTCCGAGTACCCTTTGAATGTCTCTTAGACACATATATAAAACAAATTCAAAACTGAAATCCTTACTTTTAGGCTCTGACCTATTCCTGCCTGACTGTTTCAGTGAATGAAACCCCTAGTCACTTAGTTGCCCAAACTGAAAATAGATGTAGTTATTGCTCTTTCCCTCACCTCTAGACATTTTATCAATTCCTAAATGATATCAGTTCTACCTGGTAGAGAATTCTCACCCTCTTTTCTTCTGTGAGTGCTAGTCTAGGTCATCTTTCTCTTCTGGATTACTGAAGTCGTCTCCTCCTACATTTCTTCTCTCTCTCTCTATTTTTTTGTTGCAGTTCCCTTTCATTCCCTTACCCATCTTGTAGCTAACATCATTTTTCTTCTTAAAATGCAGTTGGTTATGGTGCCGTTGTTAAACGCCTGGTGTCTTTAGAGCATATTACCTCCGGAGGATCCCACGTTCCCTCCTCTTCAGCCTTCTTCCTTACCTCTCCTCCCAATGAGCCCAGGGTATCTTTTCTGGGATGGTCCACGCTCACTCTTGTCTCCAGACCTTTGTGCAAACCGTTCCCTTGAGTACTTTTCTCTGCCTTGTCAGCGGCTTCTACCCACCCTTTCCAACCTATTCTGTTGTTTGGGTGATTCTTCTCCAAAGTGACAGTTCCAGTTTTGGAGGTCACTTCTTTCAGGAAACATCCCCTTGAATCCACTTATTTCCCCCATGAAAAGACCTCATTTGAGTGCCTTTCTTTTCTGACAAAACATTATCTACTTCCTCGATCATACGTTTATCAAATAGGTTAGTAATTTTTAAATTCCATGTCTTCCTGCTAGTTTTTGTGCTGGTAACAGCAAGGATCCTATCTTTTTTTTATTAATTAATATGTAATACTTGGAGCCTGCCGCAACGTAGGTGCTAAATAAGTATTTGTTGAATGACTGAATGAGTACAACGACCATTGCTATTTATTCCTCCACTCTCCACTTTTTGGGTAACAGTGATAAACTGAAACTTAGTCTTATGAATCGTTTTGTATGTAGATGTAACTTGGGATTCTTGTTCATTCAAGTTTGTTATTGTGTTTTTCAGGCTGGCTTATTTATCGACAAAGGTGTCAAAACGACCAACTCTAGTGCCGCTGACCCAAGGGAATACCTCTGCTTGGATAACAGTGCAAGGTAGAGCTGGCTGACATTCAAACCATATCTTGCCAAAGCAAAACCATATTGTGTTCTTTTCTCTGGTAACACATTTAAGATGAAGTTTTAAACGTTTGTATTAGGATCTTGGATAAAACATTTATTCTGTAGTTTCAAGTTATATGGCTATGGTTTTATCTTACTGAAATGCCAAACAAGTTGATACTTTTCTTTCTTATGGCTATTCATTGCTGTTAGAATTGCAGAAAGAGAAAGGAAAAGGGAGAGAGAGATGTTGAAAAAGGTTCCAAATTTGGCAGGGAGTATGATTCATTGAAAAAAAAGTTAAACTAAGGTGGTTAGTCTAATCCCTGAAAACTAAACCATGTAGAATTTGTTCTTGGTGGTCAGAATGGAACAATGCATTGAATCTGTTTCAAAGGGAAAGATCCCAAATGTGATAATCAGGCTGGTTCTGGTTCAGTCGTTTGTAGCCTCTGATTCTGATCAGAGGCAGGATGGTGTTACTCTTTCAGAACCACAAAACGTGGTTGCGATGTGGATCAGCACCACAGCACATTTCTACATGCTAATGTGTGACCCAAAGCAAATAAAAGGTCTCAGATGAAAATAAAATTTTCTAGAAGAGATGTCAACAACTTAAAGTCACATTTGGTAGAAAGGATACATATTGTTTTTTTGTATTTCAAGTTGGTTGGCCAGCTTATGGAGTTATATGGGTGTTAGATTTATGTGCGTGTGTGTGTATATGTATATATTTATTTATTTGAGACAGAGTCTCACTTTGTCACACTAGGGAGAGTTCATGGCTTCTTAGCTCACAGTAACCTCAAACTCCTGCCTCACCCTCCCAAGTAGTGTGAGTACAGGTGCCCACCACAATGCCAGGCTAGTTTTAGAGATGGAGTCTTACTTTTGCTCAGGCTGGTCTTGAACTCCTCAGCTCAGTCAGTCCATCCTCCTTGCCCTCTCAGACTGTTAGGATCACAGGTGTGAGCCATTGCACTTAGCCCCTGGTGCTAGATTTAATAGGTTTTGTTGACAGACAATTAAGAATCCCAGACCCAACTGTTCATAAGGAATAAAGTAGGAACCACACTGTAGGCTGGTAACTATGACTTAAGCTTAAGACAGGATCATTGTGACACATTAGTATGGCCTGAGGTCAGGAAAAATCTGGGAAAAATGAAGTTGATAAAAATTGCTCATCAGGGTTCCTCAAAGGTCAAGTTGAGCCTGAAATATTTAAAGCAGTGATCAGACAGCATTTGAAAAGCCAGAAACTATAAGCGTTATTTTTAAATAAAACACAAGATATTGGATACCTAATAGCAGACCAAGATATGAAATGGAAAAATATTGGAGATAAACTTAAGAAGAAAGGAAGTATGTAGATGACAGATGATGAATCAAGAAGAGAATATTAGCTGGCAAAGGAAAAATCTATGCTAAAATATCAGTGCTCTCTTTTTTGGTTTTAAAGAGTTTATTATAGTTGGACAACTAGTAATGGTACTTTGCCAGAAAAGTCCTTAAGCAAACAACTAGCTCTCTTTGTTGATTTAAAAAATTATTTTCATATATGTGTGTATATATATGACTCTGTGTGTGTGTGTGTATGAAAGTAAATATATTTATTTGAGTCCATTGATAGTTTAATCGGATTTAATAAAACAATTTACCTATGATGGCTGAAGAAGTGTTTTACCAGATGTGTATGTGATATGAGAAAAATGATAATCTGGGGGTGAAGGGAGGGGATAGAATAAAAAAGAAAATGGTAACTTTCCTTTGCTCTCCATTATTTATTTCTTTAACAGTTTATAAAGGCATATATTGATAAGAAATGACTGCATTTGGAAGTTGTTATTGAAAAGAACTGATTATAGAGGAAAAGTAACAAGATATTTGGCAGCTTGTTTGTACCTTTAATTTTGTATAGTCTGTAGAGTATGCCCACACATATTCATGTAATGCAGACATTAGTAAAAATGATAAAACTAACGTAAGTGATAAAACTAATATATGTGAGTAATGAAGCAGCCCACAAATTTAGAACCCAGCTCAGGGGATCCAGAAGATGTTTGTTCATCAAAGAGGAAGCTGACTCAGCAGTTCATTTGATGAGTCTTTCCTTGTGTCTTCAAGATGTGAAGTTACAGGCATACAAAGATGGGAAATTTTAACAACTCAAGAAAGCTCTTGGTTTAAAATTGGAGAATTTCACCTAAAGGAGTGAAAGAACGCTTCCCCAATTAGTACATTTACAGTGGAGAACAATTGAGGAGGGGTTGGGAAGTGTGCTGCAAGTTCACTAATGGTGATAAAAAACTGGGAAAACTTAACTGTATTTTCTGTATACCAAGTGAGAAAGAAGATGAAAGTAAAGGATATCAAAACCAGTGGTTAATGATTGGTTTGTATGGACAGGAAGTTCTGAAAAGAACAGAGGGTCACAGCAAAGGATCAGATGTTGCTTTGTACTTCCCTTCCCTCCCATCCCCTCCCCTTTCCCTTCCCTCCTCTCCCCTTCCCTCCCATCCCCTCCCCTTTCCCTTCCCTCTGCTCCCCATCCCCTCCCCATCCCCTCCCCATCCCCTCCCCATCCCCTCCCCATCCCCTTCCTTTCCCTTCCCCTCCCTTCCCCTTCCTTCCCCTTCCCTTCCCTTCTTTTCCCTTCCCCTCTCCTCCCCTCCCCTTCCTTCCCTTCCTTCCCTTCCTTTCCCTTCCCTTCGTGTCCCCTCCTTCCTTTTCCTCCGTCCCGTGCCCACCCTGCGCTTCCCCTCGTTTCCCTTCCCTTCCCTTCCTTTCCCTCCCCTCCC
>CAUYQV010150782.1:0-11314 GCA_963574575.1 Galagoides demidoff | reverse complement strand
GCATCACAGCTCATAGCAACCTCCAACTCCTGGGCTCAAGCGAGTCTCCTGCCTCTGCCTCCCAAGTAGCTGGGACCACAGGCGCCCGCCACAACACCCGGCCATTTTTTGGTTGCAGCCGTCATTGTTGTTTGGCGGGCCCAGGCTGGGGATTTGAACCCGCCACCTTAGGTGTACGTGGCTGGCGCCTTAGCCGATTGAGCCACAGGCGCCGAGCCGAAGCCATTACTCTTAAGACTAGTTTGTTATGCTATGGTACACAACCAGAACACCCTTCTATTCTCATTACCATTGCACAATGTATGGAATATAGTAGACCCTCAAAAATATCTTTCAAATGAGGCACATAGGGGTAGCCTGGAGAAAGAGAAGAATAATTAACTTGTGCTGAATGCCTACCCTGCACCAGGAGATCCACTATTCACAACTTTATGAGGGGTGTTTTGCTATTGTCTTCAATTTATAAATGTCGAAACAAAAGGATAAACACATTAAATAACTTGCTCAAGAAGATCACAGAGCTGGGACTAGAAAAACTCAGATTGGATTCCTGTTGTTCTCTTAGCCACTATTCTATGCAATCTCCAGAAAGGGAACCTCAACAGAGAAGGGTGCACTTGAGTCCTCATGGCTGGGAAGGGAATATATATGTCATACATGTACCACACATATGTGAGAAATAAACAGATACATGGATTTTAAGGCAGACATCAGTCAAGCTAATTGCACTCTTTCTTCTAAGATTCCCTTGGCCCTTAACTCAAATCCTGGAGCCAACTGAGGTGAGGGCTTTGCAGTCAGACCTGGTTTCAAATAATGGCTCTGTCATGTCTTTCTTATTCAATTTTGAATGTTATTTAGCCTGAGTGTCAGCTTGACAAATTAAAGTGGGGCTAATTTTTCCAACTGAGTAGCTGGTGCCTTTCAGGGCTGGACTATGTGGAAGAGGGTCAGGTGGGATGATGATTGTGCTCTTATCATCCCTCTAAGACCATTGTCAGTCTCATCTCTCCCATGAAACTTCACTGAGGAACAATGAATGATTCTTTGCTGCCCTGTGCCCCTCTTTCATCCACATCATTCTCTTACTGAGTAGATATCTGCTGTGCACTTACTCTGGGCCTTACTCAGTTGCTAGAAACATGGTAGCACTTGCCCTGAGGGGGCTTAGAGTTAAGAAAAGAAGACAGCTATAGGACAGGACGAAGCACTTTATACACTCTTTTCACTTGTCTGCCTCCCAGTCAGTTCAATAAACTTCCAAAAGGCAAATATTTTTTATGTCTACTCCTGTCCATTTCCAGCACAGCCTCCCTGGTCCATGCAACCATTCTCTCTTATCTGGTTAATAGTGGTCTTCTGAGTGGAATCACTGAATTTTCTTTGGCCACCAACCAATTCATTTGTCAGCACTGCAACCAGTGATAGTGTCATAAGGAAATTTGAATCAATTGTTCCCCTTGTTTAAAATCCCCCACCCTTAGTGGCTCTCCTTTCATTTGGGGAATAGAATGAAACCTGTAGCACAGTGGGAAAGGGGGAAAGGCCTCTGTGGTCTGGCCCTGACTGTCCCCTCCAGATTTTCTCTGTAGGACTCCTGCTGGGTCAGGCCCTTGCTGCAGTTCTGTACCTTCTGTGTTCCACACCCCACTTTCCCTGGGGCTACTGTCTAGGTCTTTGTCAGAGAGTTAAGAAAGGTTAACAGGGCTGACTCAGTAATGCTGCCAAAAGTTGGTTCTTGAAGGAGGTGGGTACTCATTAAGAATGTTTTTTAGAACCTTAAACTTTGAGAGGAAAAGAGAGTGTATCTGTCCCCTTCCCCAGGCTCTTCATTGTATAAGGAAGAAACTGAGGATGAGAGATAAGGTATGTGCCAAAGATTACAACGTGATAAAGTAGTATAAGCACCAGAATGTCAATGAAAGTATTACTTTTTCTGTTCTGGAAGGTTTGAAATAGACTCTGCATTTTCTCAGATATGCACGCTGCCCTTAGTGGTGGTATAAACATCATGGGTAAGGGTTGAGGTCTAAGTCTTGGGTTTCAGTGCTTTGATTTGCAGTTTAGACACAACCTGACAATTAGTGGCTACCACATTTTTGAGTGTTGGACTCACGAAAAATGAATCCTATTCACACAGGAGGAAAAATAAATGATCAATGAGCATATGTGGAAATACTCAGGCACATTACTAACCAGGGGAATGCAAATAAAAGCAACAGTCAGAAAGCATTTTTCATATGTCAGTTCGGCGAATATTAAAAAAGATGAATCACACCCAAAGTATAATCTTTTGGGTGCAGAGAGCAGTACTTTCACGTACTGTTAATAGGAGTGTAAATCAGGAAAACCTTTTGCAAAATCTATTGTTAAAAGCATAAAACCCTTTGACCAAGAAATCCTACTTAGAGAGCTCTGTTCCACTGAAGTACTCTTGTAAGATTCTGAGATGTTTATAAGGTGATTCATTGAAAACTGCATGTAATAGTAAAAAATCAGAAGCAACCTTTTAAATCCCTCAGAGGGAACTATGTGGATTAGGGTACATCCACTTCATGGGTTAGATACAACAAGTTGCAATAAGGAGGGCTATAGGTACCAGCAAGTTTAAAGGAAAAAGAAACGGCAGGATGTAGGTACCAAGACAAAGATCATATATATGAAAATGACATGAGTGAAGGAATATGTAAGTGGATGTTTCATGATTTTGTATTATGTATTTGTGTTTAAATCATTTTGCAAGAATAGAAATGCCTTCTGTATTAAAAAACAACAACAACAATCCTTAAAGCTGTAAGGGTTAAAGGGAAGAGGATTAAAGAGGATCCCAATCCTCTGCCTCAGTTTGATTTAGCTGGAGTTCTGCCTCTACAGAAAGTGCAACTGCTGGAAACCCAAGGAAAAGTCTTGATGAGACATCTAATGCTTATAAAATACTGCCATGTGTGGGGAAACCTGCTGATTTCAGCAGTTAGAACACCAGGAGAATAGCTGATTGGCAGATCAGAACCAGCTTGCAGTGTGTAAATTGGCAGACACGCAGGCCAGGCAATGTACACAGACATCTTGTTGGATCTTTCCTACCTAGGGATGGCAGCAGCACAGTCTGGAAACACAGTTCTAGCTAAGTCCTCTTTCCTACATCCCCAAATAACCGATGTGCGCCCCCTGCACTCAGCTGCCCACTTCTCTCAGATTCAGACTGTGCAACTGCACACCACCTGAATAGGTTTTTTACTGCTGCTATATAACAAATTATCACGAATTTAGTGGCTTAAACCAATGACACAATTTATTGTATTATGGTTCTAGAGGTCAGAAGTCTAAAATGAGTTTTAGAGGGCTTGATTCCCTCCCCTTAGGTTGGCAAAGCTAAGTTCTTTCTGGAGGCTTTAGTGGAGAATTCATTCCTTGTCTTTCCCTGCTTTGAGAAGCCGCCCACATTTCTTGATTCCAGGATCCATCGCTCCAGATTCCGCGTATGTTGTCACATCTCCTCTCCTACTCTGACCCATCTGCCTCCCTCAAATAATAAACTCTCCATTTAGAAATCCTCAACCAAATCATATCTGCAAAGTCCTTTTTGCTGTCTAAGTTTCCATATTTTCAGGTTCTAGGAATTAAGACATAGACATTATTTTGCCATACCACATAATCTGTTAAAAGAACTACAGTGCTGAGCAGTGTGACCCAGAGGACGGCAGCTTTGCTCTCTCAGCAAAAGTTGAAATTGGGAACCACTGCTTTCCTGATACTGCCTCATGGAAGAGGCTGGGATGATTTGGGAAGTGTCAGACTCGAAGATCTGGCTGTCTCAGAAGAGTATCTGAAAAATTACTGGTGACAGCATGAATGGTATTACCAGTGACATTATCAATTTTGATTCTGCTCCATTTCTAGTTCTGTTGTCATGAGTGAAAGGTCTATTGCTTTCACCCCTAGCTGAGGATTTTCTTGTACAGTCATTACTGTGAATGCTCATTACCTTTATTTTTTCCCTCTTTACAGGGCATTTTAGAAGGAATTGAATCCCTAGTTGTATAGTAACATAAGACATCCCCCCATCAAGTCACCTCCCATGCACAAAATTGATGACACTAAATTCTCTCCAAGTTATCAATGTCCTAGAAAAGAGTATGAATGAGATCCAGAACTACTGCAGCACAAATGCCGGGTACCCATAAAGGTCCTGTGCAACTTAAATATAGCATAGATTTAGTATATAAATACATATATTTCCTATATATAAATATAGTATGTAAATATAGCAATAGAAAAAAGAAAATAGTGAGTATGTATATATAAATATAGTAGTAAACATAGTATAGTAATAGAAAATAGAAAAATAGAAAATGGAAAAAAAAACAGAGTGATAAAAGAAAAAAGAACTGACAAATTACAAGGTTGAGTAAAAGACACTACTGCAAATGTTAGTGGAGTGGAGCTACCAGTGTGTGGTGTTTGTGCTGAATCCAACCTGTGATGCTATGTCCTGGGTACCTCCCAAATAATAACCCCTTATATCCCAGTTTTCTTAAATATTCAGTATACAGAAGCACTTTTATCATCCTCTGTGATTTCTGTCTCTGTGCCTCTCTTAAGATGTTGACTGAGACTCTTACCTTAATATACAAGAAAAAAAGAAAGAGGGGGGGAGAGACGGAGGGAGGGAGGGAGAAAAGGAGAAAGGGAGAGACAAAGGGAGGGAAAAAAAGAAAAATGAAGCTCTGAGTCATGGCCCAAGTTCAGTTTCCCTAAAAGAAGAATTATGACATGAACTTGAGTCACCTGTACCTCTATTTCCTAGTCTGAAAAATGGAGATTAAAAATAGAATTTGGGGGAGAAGTAAACATTGATACTAGTAAAGTGCTTAGAATACTTGGTACATAATAAAGGCTTAGTAAATGACATATAATCTAAATGCAAAATTAGAACTCTTTTCCATATATCATCTTGTAGCTGGAAATTTGTTGAATAATAAAATCAGCATTAGGAAGGAGGTCATGGTTGCATGGGTTGTGCGGGTGTTGGATTAAAAACCACATCTATGCAAGCTTTATCCCATTTTAACTGCAAGATATTCCATACACCTAGAGCCATCAATCAAAATTAGGTCTCTCTTCTGCTTTGTTTTTGTATTGGTTTGGTTTTGGCATAACACTTATTTCAGTTTCTATTATGTGTGATAATTCAATCAGAAGCTTTATCCTCCATTTGACTCTGGGTTCCATGAACGCTACATCTGAGTCCCTGTTGCTGTGGGATGTATTTCATGGCACTTAAATGCTATCTGGTATTTAATGCTCAGATATTTAAAGGAATGGACCAGAAACTGAATCTAATTAAGTTGTTATGTGCTGTGTTCTCAGCTGCTACATTTTTATTCCCTAATGAAATTGTAGGATGACATCAACCTCAAATATTGGGAAAATATTCCAATTCATTGAATCATTGGATTAATTGCCAACTCAACGTTTGAGGCTATAAAATTTAAAATTCTTTTACAGTCACTTACTGCTTTTCTTGAAGTCTCACTATAGTTTTTAGAGGTGTTGTTCTGGTAGGTTCTGTCCCCATTTTCAGAGATAATAAAACAGAAGTCCTAAGAAAGAAAATGTCTTTTTCAAGGTCATAAAGCTACTCCATGTTAGAAATAAAACCAAGTAATAGGACATTTGCATCTTCTATAATAATAGTAATTTATTGATGATGAATAGGAGGGATTAGGCTAACCTATATATAGATACAATAATTTAATGTACCCAATATTCTAATTAATTAGGTGGCATTATCACCATTTTACAGATAAAGAAAATGGAACAGCTTACTGTTTAAAACTGGTACAATTAGTACAAATTATAATTGTTAGAGCTGAAATTAAACCCATGCCTGTGTGGTTCCAGAGCCAGAGAGTTAACCACCACACGGTACTGCCTCCTTTTCAATGTGATTTTATTTCTACTACAAGATGCTGACACCACTCTGTCCTTCCTTGACAGTTAATGAGTTTATTGCCTTATTCCCTATCGTATGAAGTCCTACTTGTTTTCACTTTTCCTATTTTTACTCCATTCTGACCTCTGGGAATAAGGTGTAGCAAAGCTGGGACACCCAAGCTTTCCCAGCTGACAGGAAAAAAAGAGATGGTGCCTTTCAATTACCATCACCTTAACTGGTGGAAGCCATGCTCTTTGAAAAGAGTCCATAACGAGTTTTCACAGGGCAGAGAAAATTCTCCAAAGCCTAACACATTTCGACAGTGAAACCTGCTTATGAATATTTTGCCCTTAGCGATTGTCAGTACATAGCCTTTAATATTCCCTATGGTATACGTGTTCAGTGGAGAAATCCTAGCGCCCGCTCCTAGGAGAATGTGACACTGCTTCCATTTTCAAATGCTTAGGGTCTGGGGTTCAGAGCCATGGCAGTTCACCATGGCATCAAAGAAGGCTAGAGCTGAAAGAGAGCTTAGAAGATGATTTCCATGTCACCGCTGCATCTCTCACTCAACACAACGTCCAACACACAGTAGATACTCAATGAATATTTGAAATGTTGAATTAGACTACAGTTAACAAAAATCTATTATGCATTTCCAAATGGTTAGAAGAGAATAATTCAAATGTTCATAGCATAAAGATAAATATTTAAGGTGATATACAGGGTGGCCATAAAGTTCGTGTGCAATTACCGGGCAATTACCCTGTGTGTGTGTGTATTACCAACTACCTTACTTTGATCTTTACACATTATATAAATGTATCAAAATATCACATGTACTCTGAAAATATGTGTGTCTATTATGTGTTAAAAAATAACATTTTTAAAATCTGTGTAATTAATGAATGAGGCCCATGTCACAGTGAAGTAATACAGGCTCAGACAAGGAAAGTAATGTATCTTAAATCACTCAGAAAAGTAAGAGGTGAAAGTCAAATTTTTGGAGTTTTATTTTTGTGACCTATTGTGTCCATCCATTAACTTAGTCATCATTCAGGCGTGGTATATTTAATTAAATACTGAGTAAAGTACAAAAGGGAATAGGATGTGTTTCCTAATCTTTATATTCATTCAAGGAAATGAGACAGGCTGGCAAAGGCCAGTATAGGAGGTAATTAGAGATCCAGCCTAAAGAGTCTTCACACGTACACATTTCAGAGTCATGTAGGAGAGGAGATTTGTTGAAATGCCTTATGACATTGAGAAAGTACAAACACTTACACACTATCAATAGAACAAAGAGATGGCAAACACGCATTCATGTCAGAGAATACTGTGTAACCATTAAAATTTATGACATGATTCATAGCGGCTGACATAGAAAGATCACTGACAGTAGTATGGAGTTGCAGACAATAAGCCAATCATAGAGCATGCACAAAGCATATCCCCCATTCACGTGTATCTCTTCATAAATCAGAGATTGTAAACTGGTAGGCTGTATCTGGCTTACCCATATCTTATATAACCTATGCAGAATTTCCAAAGCTTTCAAATTCATTGCCAACATCTTAAGCTTTCACCAAAAAGCCCAGATTTGGGGGTAGACCTAAGGAAGTGAAGTTTCTGGTGGTTTGGGAGTCTGCATTGCCAGCAAGCAGCAATCTGCGGGAATAGGGTTGTGGCTGCCCCATACAGACAGGGCACACAGTCTTGATTATGACCTGCTTAGCGTATTTACGTGACTGCCTGGTTCTTTTAGGCATTTGGGTTACACACTTCCCTCCCTTGCTATAAAGATACACCAAGACCACCTGAAAGTGTGCAGGCTGAGCTGGTTCACCTGAAGGAAAGAAGAGTAGTGAGGGTGGGGAGAGATCGGGACTCTGGGGAGCAGTTTTTGTGTTCCATTTTACAACCGTATATAATGGTTATCTCTTGCAGAGGAAGGTATTGCTTGTATAGATGACAAAGTTGTAAATACAAGGGAGGAAAAAGAGAACCTCCAGGCAGTATTTGGCCCATACCTGGAAGGATGGCTGTGGCGTAAGCATTTGGAAGATGTTAAGGGGCATCTGGGTGGAGGACACGCTCTCAGTAAAGGCTCTTGTTCCTGTTATCTCCCTTTTACCCTCAGAACACACATTTTTACACCAGCCACAGGTTCACGAGCACTTGGGAGCTTGCATAAAAGGCTTTACTGAGAACCTACAGCGTCTATGACTGTGTCTGCCGACCCCCTCAGAGCTTTCCTTCTTCCAAGGCCTGTGCACACAAGTCCTTTTCCTCTTGGGCCATCAGAGGCTTCTTACCTGCCCAAAGAGAGTGTTAGTCTCGATGTGAGGAATTTAGAGATCAAAAAAGTGGAGAAAGCCCTGAAAACATAGCCTAGGTTAAGTTTTGGGGTGAAAGAGAGGAAAAGAAATAGACTTGCGGCTTGTCTTGTAGTTTTGACTTTGACTGGAGTTACCATAAGCCTCAGTTTCCACATCTGTAAAATGAGGGAGCATTAAAGCCTAAAATTGGGTTTTAGTTTCTGGATTGACCCAGCTGGGAAATTATAAATATAGTTCAAATGACTTAATGTTGCCTGCCTTTCATGAATTTTATAGTAGTTCTTACTCTAGAAGATGGACAAAGTTCGCAGACAGTATCTTCTTTCCAAAAATTGTCTAAAGGTGTTATCATAAAATTATTCAATTGAGATACATTCCTGGGGCCTGTCTGAATTCTGTAACCTAGTCGTATAATCAGACCTTGCACTTGTAGCAATTTTTACATTCCTAAAGTGATATCCATCTCTGTCCTGAATTTTATACTTATATCAATATTATAATGAAGGCAAAGCTGATTTTCTAAAATCACATTTGAACAGTAGGGAAACTTGGCCTTGAGTTGCTCTCAGGAAAGCAGCTATGAATGATATCCTCACAAGAGGGCTTTAGAGCCAGCTTAGTTTAACTGTTAGAAGACTGGCTATGTGATATCAAGCAAGTTCTTTCAGCTCCCTGAGCCACAATTTTTTATCTGTTCACTGGGGATAAATATTCACCTTCAAGATTAAGTGAGATGATATATGTGCTAGGTCATAATAAACAGACCTGGCTGCCAGCACTTATCTCGTATGAGATGGAGACAAGCAATTTGCTTTAGAAAGGTGTATGTATAGGAGGTAGCTAGGACCAAAGACGACTTGGAGATGGAGATGAGGGATAAGGAGCTGTTACAAATGACCTCTCCATTTCTGATGGGCAAATCTGTCTGGTTGAGGGTGGCTTTCCAAGAGCCAGTACTGGAGGGTGTCTGGGACAGGTTTGAGGCCAAAGAAGAAGAATTTGAGTTTGGCTCTTGACAATTGATTTTCTATACCTTTACTACAGTCAAAAGGAGATATCTAAAGGAAAGAATTAAGGTCAGGGATGGTAGATGTGTTTGTTTCTTAACTTGTCAGCTTGTTGTTGACACATGATCTAATACGTTTTAAAATGCTGTCTCACTGAAATGAAAGTGGTGTGTTAGGATGTGGCCCTGAGACACTCTGGAGGATGTAGAGTCACATAAGACATTATTTTTAGGCTCTAGGGTTCCCCAAATTAGTCAGAAAACACTGCTCACTTACATGTTATCTTAAAAAAAAAAAAACATAGTAAAATAATTTTAAAAATACAGTGCATCTGCCTCCCATCTCCCCTTTACCCTTAAGATTGACAGGTACTTATTAAAAGATTTCAGAAATATGTTCCTAAGGCAAGCTTGTGTGAATTTAAACTCAAAGTCTATCTTATTGGACCAAAGAATACCCTTTATTTTTCCCATGTCATTCTAATTGATAGCTTGTAAATCTGGTTTTGTGCAACAGATATCAAAGTGTTTTCATGTGTCTAAGGAAGAAACGAAGGCCCCGGGAAGATCTGTGCCTTGCCTGAAGTGCCTCAGTTCACTGTAAAACCAGAACCCAGTGTTCCTGACTGCTATTCTGGTTTCTCCCCGCCTCCCTATATTGCCTGCAATGTACCCTCTGCAAAAGGAGAAAAAAAAAAAAAAAAAAGACTGACTACAGCCAAATCCAGCAGCATTCATTCTCTGCCAGGCACTGGCAACCACCTCCGAAATTGCCTTTACCCGTTGCCTGTTTAAGTCATCCAGAAAACAATCCAATTCAAGTTCTATAAGTTTACACTCTTGTCACACCTATTATTTGAGGTTATCAAATCATTCTACTAACCTTAATGAATTCTTAAGACGTTCCTAAAAAGAGATTAGAGAACATCTTACTAGTGTGGCTCTGTGGGGCCACTTGAGTGAGGACACAGGGAATCTCCTGCTACACACTTCTTCACATCAGTTCTCATATGAGAAAGGAACCTATCTGGATCTGTAAGAACTCTATATACCCACAGATCCAAAGGCCCCGTGCATCCCAACCCCAAAGCCCTTTATTTCTGTGGCCTCTTACCATTTTAAAAGCCCCTACACATCCATTATTAACTCTTTCTTGCCACAACCTTCAAGGTGGGCAGAGGAGCGGTTGACCTTCGGTTTACAAAAGGAGGGATTAGCACCTAGCAAAAATAGTGCCTTGACAAGAGTCACAATTCATATTCAAATGCAGTCGGTCATTTATTTCTGGGGCTGGGTCTGGGGAAAGTACAGCAGTAAACTGGGTAAATATGGTCTCTACTCAGCGAAGGGGACAGAAAATAGAAAATAAATCATGACACTTTCTGAAAATTGCCCTGAAGGAAACACATAGGGGACACATTTTTCCTCTACATGTTTAGAAGTTGTGCCCTCTGACTTCCTTTGGGTGTCTGCTCAAATCTCTGTAGAGCCAGAAAGAACATGCTGTCTAACAGAGCACGGATGAGAAACAGAAAGAGTTGTCTGGTAGGACCTGGAGGTCCCCAAAAGGAGAAGACAGGGGGCTCAAGACATTATAGCCAAATTCTACAATCTTGATTTTTTTTTTCTACATTATTTTTTCTAAATCCCAAATTCATATCACAGGACAGAAAATACTTTGAGATAGAGAAAGAAACCAAACAAAGGCCCTGCCTGTAGCTATTTGCTTTTTCCTTTTTGTGAGACAGAGTCTCATTTTGTTGCCCTGGAGTTGAGAGCTGTGGCGTCATAGCTGGGGTGACCAGATTTTAACATCTGTAAGGCGGGACAACATGGCCGTGGGGCGGAGTGGAGGGGATGGAGCAGGCAGGGCCTGACAACAAAGCAAACTTTTTTTTTTTTTTTTTGAGATGGAGCCTCAAGCTATCCCCCTGGGTAGAGTGCCATGGCATCACAGCTCATAGCAACCTCCTACTCCTGGGCTCAAGCGAGTCTCCTGCCTCCACCTCCCAAGTAGCTGGGACCACAGGC
>CAUYQV010150779.1:0-11028 GCA_963574575.1 Galagoides demidoff | reverse complement strand
CTTTATATGCAGACCCCCATCACTTAGCACAATAGTATATAGGACCCTACAAATGACCACACAAACTGAAACCATGCAAAGCAATCTTATAATTAATGGGAACATTTATAATTGCTCCATTACTTTAAATATTTTTGCTAAAATGTTAAAAACTTCCCCTACTGTCAGTTATAATAACATTAGGAAATGAAAAAAATTAGACTAATATTGATTTAGTACAATGTAATTTAAAATATTAGAAACACTGAGAATTAAAGTGTCATTTTTTTTCCCCAAATTTATCAGAAGTACTTTGAAAGTGCTTGCCTTCTTCTTGTCTGAATTACCAAACTAAGCAAGCATGTTTGCCATGCCCTGCAAATTCTCGTACTCCTTTCTAAGTTTGGATCAACTCTCCACATTTTATCCTTCTCCTTTACAATGCCATAAAATATTTCCAAGAGTTCTTCGAATATTAAGTTTTTTGCCAGATGTTCCTCTGGAACATCTTTGTCCTGTGCATCAGATCACAATCCTCACTTATGTCAAGAAGTTCACGTTCACTAGGTCCCATGGCTGCAGATGCAGAGTCTCCTGAATGCCGTATATGGTTTTTATAACTCTACTTATGTTCGATTCTAACTTCAATGCCTATGTTATCCCTATTCTTTTATTTTGATGCAGTCTCATCTTTGTAATCCTTTTTGGTAGACAATTACTTCTTTTGATTGCTTCTCTGTAAAATACCACAACGGTTTATCACTGAGGGACAAGGAAGCAACACAACGGACTCCCTCTGCTGTCTGTGCATGAATCGAATTACAGATGCACAATGAGACACCACGTCACCAAAACCATGCAGCTGGTCATGATGCTCATCTGTTATTTCTGCAGTGACTTGTGAACTGAAGGGCCAGCAGCAGTCTGTACATTAGGAAGCTGATCACAGTTAACGTATTATGGTAAAGTAAATTTGAACCATGTCGTTAGAGAGACTGGCACTCTACGTATACAGGATCCATGCAAAGTGAGTTAAGTATTGAGATTCTCCAGGCCTTTGTAATTTCCATGTTTTCAACCTTTTCTATGAATGGTTTTCTTTTTTTAAGAGTTTCCTCCCCCACCTCAATAAGAGGGAGCATATGTATTCTTAGAGTTTTTTACATATGAGAAATTGCTTTCTATGACACAAGACAGTTCCTGTAAAATCACCCTCCTTTTGTATCAAGAGCCTCCTTTCACAAACTGTTAGGTTTCAAAAAGGTAGAATTATTCCTTTCTAGAACTCACAAAAATTCCAGCGAAACTGTGGGGACTAGAGGATTTACCTTCGCCATTATCCTTCATAAAACCCTGCAGTAACTCTCTACTGCATGATAAATGTTTTAACATGGCGTAGAAACCCCTTTATAAACAATGTGCACCTGACTAGTCCTCAAGCTTTATTTCCGAGGTCTCCTGCCTCACATTTCAAGATTCGGGAACAAGAAATTGCTTCTTGCCTCCAAGCCTTTGTTTATGGATGATCTGTGTGTAGAAAGCAGCTTTTCCACTAAGCAAAATCTCATCAGGGGAACTTCTGCTCATCCTCAAGCCTCAACTTAGATGTCACTTCTCTCCCTGCTCCCTGCACCCACCCACCCCTCACCCCAAGAAGTTTATGTAACCCTCAAAAGTGTCCTATCCTGTCCAGATCTTCATTATTACATTTCCGAAGCATAATATGCATTTGTGATTTACTTTTGTTACAGGTTGAGTATCCCTTATCTGAAATGTTTAGAAAAGTTTCAGATTTCTTTTTTGTATTTTAAAATATTTGCATTATGTCAGTTGAGCACCCCAAATCTGAAAATTCAAAATCTGGAACATTCCAAGAGCATGTTCTTTCAGCAGTGGCGTGTTGGCACGCAGAAAGTTTTATATTTTTGAGTATTTCAGGTATAGGATTTGGGATACTTAACCTGTATCTGTTTCCTTTTTAAGACAGGAAGGTACTTGAAGGGAGAGACTTTATCTTCGTTACATAATATTGGTTTGCAGAATGAACTGTAGGACAAAGTGTGTGATTAAAACAACTGTAGCATCTAGGTTCATTTTGTTTTGTTTTCTTTTGTTTTTCTGAGACAGGGTGCTACTCTGTTGCCCCAGGCTGGAGTACCATGAAGTCAGCCGAGCTCACAGCATCCTCAATCTCCTGGGCTCAAGCGATCCTCTTGCCTCAGCCTCCTGAGGAGCTGCGACTATGGGTGCCCACCACAATGCCCACTTAATTTTTCTACTTTTAGTGAAGACAAGAGTCTCACTCTTTCTTGTTCAGGTTGCTCTCAAACTCTTGATCTCAAGCAATCCTCCTGCCTTGGCCTCCCAGAGTGCTAGGATTATAGGTGTGAGCCACTGTGTCCAGCCAGCATTGTAGGGTTAATGACAAAACTCATCTGAGAAAGAAAAACAACTTCTCTTTTGTTTGAGGCAACTTCCCTGGATCTTCTGCTCTCTTTATTCTGGAGAAGCTGAGGCAAAGGTGAGCCAACCATTGTAGACAGTCATGTGAAAGGCAAAGCCACTGAGTGATCAGGAACAGGTGAGCTAAGTAGAGCTGGAAGGATGGATGTTTGGAGCCAGAGGAATCAGGGAAAATAAGACAGCAGAGAGGGAACCCTGCTTTGAGAAGCAACTCATAAGTTGAAAGACTGCAGCAGGACCAGGTGGTGAAGGGGGCACGGTCAACTGAATTTAAGATGAGCAGGTTCATTCTTTCACTAATAATATGTGCTTGTTGTGTGCCAAACACTGAACCGAGACACCACCGTGAAAGGAGCACAGTGCTTGCACTTAAGCAACTTACGGTGTATCTCCTAAATCCATCATCTATTTCCCTTTATACATTTCTGCATTGTGGTCTGAAAGCAAATATGACATTTTCTTTTGCAGTTTTTGGCCGGGGCTGTGTTTGAACTCACCACCTCTGGTATATGGAGCCGACGCCCTATTCACTGAGCCACAGGCATCGCCCACCAATATGACATTTTCTTTCTCTACAACGCAAAAGCTTTAGTTTACAGATCAGATAATTGTAAGTCTCTAGTAAAGTTTGTCAACTACTACAGTACTTGAGAAACACAACAAAGGCTTACAAACACATTTTGACCAAAATAACCAGAGAAAGCTACGGAGAAACTGAGAAACAGTGATAAGATAGGATAGTCACAGCTGATCACCAAAGAATCCCTAGAGAAGAATTCAGAATGAGATGAAAGTCAACAGCTACAAGAATAAGTACCTCTTGGGATAGGGGGTAAGAAAAATCTCCTAAAGTTCTAAGAATAAGGATTTAAATTAATTTTTTAAAAATATTAAATAGAAGAATGATTCCAGTGGCTGGAGAACTTGGGGAGACTCAAAGTATTAGGATCAGTACAACAAATCTCCCTATTCTGCCCACCTCCTCTCATTTCCCTCATGTACTCAACAGAATCGTGCCAACCCCTGTCCCCACCTCCTTGCGATATGGACACACCAACCTCTTTTGAGTAGTACTAGACTTTTCTTTTGGTTCCCTCAACCCCAGCTGTAGTCCTTCTCTATCTTACCCAGAAAAACAGGATGATAGTTTAATTCAAAATGGCGCTAAATGAAATGTAACAGCTTATTTTGAGGACACAGACATTTTTAGAAAGACTTCTGGAAACAGAAATCCTTTCAGCCAAATGAATTTATCATTGAGGCTGTAATTTTGATCACACGAGCCAGACTGAGGGCTGTATCTTTGAACACAGAAGTCCCACAAGCTACACCCCTTTGGCAACTGTGGGCTTGCCTGTTTGGGAGGTCGGTACTGGGTCCTGCTTGTTCTCGGCTTCCCCTGCCATTAGTGGGAATGGCAGATGGCAGAGGGGATGGAAACCGAGGAGGCAGCCCAGTTCCTAGGCAGCAGTATTTGCATTAGACTCTCAGTATTGCACTTGAATTGGGCAGCAACTCAAAACACAGCTCTGCCGAGTTTTATGGGAATAATGGACCACTGAGAGATGATCTCAGTAAGAGATGATGGAACAATAAATGTCTCCATTCCTTCTAGCATTGATTTGTCCACGGACTGAGTTTTCGTTCTGGCTCTCACTGGTATTCAGTATCATCGTAGCTCTTTAGGGCTGTCCTTGCTTACACAGCATCTGGAAACCTGTATGATTTTTGAGTGACTGATTCATCATACCGAGTTCCACTGTATGCTCCAGTTCTTTCTTCCTTTCCATCTTTGTACAGATATTTACTATAAACCTCCTATCTAATAGATTTTTAAAGATTAATTAAAATAATTCTATCAAAATAGAATAAGACTTCACGCTGCTTCATAATTGTCACTGAAACTTAGTTCAACCACAGTTACACTACTGTGAGTATTTTTAACACTCAGAAAAATACTGTATACTTCATTCATTGTTTCTTTCATCTTTTAATTTTAGATTAATATGAAGGTACAAACAAATAGGTTACCATGTTTGCATTTGTTAGGTAGAGTCCTTATTGTAGTGGTGTCCCACACCCAAGGGTGTGCCCTATACCTGTGCCCATTAAGTGGGAGCATGGCATTCCCCCTCATCCTCCCTTCCCCCTTCCCTTCTTTCCCCCTTTGCCAATTTTAATTGAATTGAGTTGAGTTTTTCTCTTATGCGGGCATGTATTAAATCATCTACTGGCTTCACCTTAGTATTGAGTACATTGGATACTCACTTTTCCATTCATGTGACACTTTACTAAGAACATGTTTCAGGCTCAGCACCCATAGCACAGTGGTTACGGCGCCAGCCACATTGATTAAGGGTGGCGGGTTCAAACCCAACCCGGGCCAGCTAAACACAACAATGACAACTGCAACAAAAAATAGACAGGTGTTGTGGTAAGCACCTGTAGTCCCAGCTACCTGGGAGGAGGAGGCAAGAGAATCACTTGAGCCCAAGAGTTTGAGGTTGCTGCCAGCTGTGACACCATGGCATTCTACCAAGAGCAAAATAGTAAGACTCTGTTTCCACAAAAAAAAAAAAAAAGGAAGAATGTGTTTCAATTTCATCTATGTTAATACAAAAGATGTCAAGTCCCCAATCTCATAAAAATGTTTTAAAATATGTACATTATATTTCATAATTGCCCTGAATTACACCTTCATGCTAAGATGTGCTTAACTGCTCCTATCTAACTTATCTTGTCTAACCTAGAAACATTCTTTCCATTGATTATATTGCTAATGTTCTTACATTTTAAATAGAAGGCTTCCAGTTTTAATATACCAACTACTCAGCTATATAAAAGCAACTTAAAAATCCATCTTGAGTCCAAGCTCTACTATAACTTCTGTCTTCCATCCAACCCAACATGTACTCTGGATCCAACTTATCTGCTTTTTGGTAAAAATTTAGACATTTAGTGAAAAGTGAGACTATACTTCAGTTTCTAGGAAAATAAGAGTTACATGAAGGCGGCAATGCAACCAATCTGAGAAAAACAAATTGCCTATGAAAGATGTTAATATTGGTTTCAAAAAGTGGCAGCAAGGGATAAAAGAATGGGGGAGAAAGCAAACCAAAATGAGCTGCTGAAGAGTGAAGAAAACGTTGCTATGTTTGTTTGCTTTGTTATCACCGTCTCAATGGCACTTCTAATTTTCAAACCTTGTTTTACATTATTAATCTTCTGTGTTTTCAGTTCAACACCTCAACAGTTAATGTGCTACACCAACTTTCTTACAGCTGTTTTAGCTTTTAAAATTACTTAAGTTTAGTGTATATTGAAAACATTTAATATTGCCAGATACTTTCCAGAGAAAAAGAATAATGGAGTCATTATTCTCCTGTCGTCCAAAACTATACTTGTTCCCTTGGCTTTCATGAAAAACAATATCACAGTTCCTTTTGCATGCCTGTTAGAGACAAAATTACTTAAATGCTCATATCTAACAAATATTGACATAAGTAATAAATGAATTAATAGAGAAGCAGTATCCAAAGCTATTAAGACCTCAGTTGTGTGTGTTAAACATGCCTGGATGTGAGTCCTAAATCTTCAAATGAATAGCTGTATGCCCTTGAGTGAATGATTTAACCCTTGGACACCTCAACTAACTTATTCAACATACTGAAGCTGGTATCTGTCTCCATAGGTTATTTTTCATTTGATGTTTTTAAGAGATGGGGTCTTTCTATGTTATCCAGGCTAGGCTATAGTGGCTATGCACAGACACAGCCATAGTACACTACAGCCTCCAATTCCTGGGGTCGAGAGATCCTGCTGCCTCAGCCTCCTGAGTATCTTGTACTATAGGCATTTTGCTCCTGGTTTCAATGAATTGTTTTTAAGATTAAAAGGAACAGTGCTCAGGAGAGAGACTAGAACATTGCACGTAATAAAAAAGCGACGTTAAGTATTAGTAATAGTTATAATTCATAAAAGTTATAATAATCCAAATTCAAAATAAATATAAAATATTTAAAACATATAATTGTATATTAATATATAATAAATTTTTAAAATATATAATATATTAATATATGATAATTTAACTGCAAATTATAAAATATATAATTACTTCACAGTACTTGAAACCCAAGTATCTTATCCATCTGTCATACTGTGCACTGAATAGTGAAATGCACAGTTGATTCTGTATCAGTAAGTTGTATCTCTTGATCCTGCCATAAGTCTCCAAGTGACGCTGATCAATTCCCTTAACTTCTCTAGGTTTATCTTAGTTTTCTCACTTAGAAAATAATTAAGTTCTCACCTTGATCTTAAGGATTCAGCTAGCACTTGGGGGGAGAACTCAAGGAATAGGAAATTATTTCCTATTAGTAGGAAATAACTCTGTGTGATTTAAATGGTCCATAAATTGAGCCGCATTAGTTATTTTGACTTTTAAAAGTCTCATAATTTATGTAAACATTCTATCCAGTAACCCGTATTTCCCTTTCCTCTTCCATACAAATCAGAGTAATAGTATGTCAAGCTCATTTGGAATGTATGTCCATAATACTAGTTTTTCAATAATCTGGATGTAGTTTCCAAAAGGGGAAAATGTTTTCAGAAAGACAACAAAGAACACCTGAACTATTTCAACACTGTTCTGAACCTCTGTCAAATCATAGCAAACCAGGGATGTTTTATTTATCACATAAATAATTCAGTTTCTAAATACTTTCAATGAAATCTTCTCTAGAGAAAAGTCAGGAACAGCTGCTAACTGATAATACATCAAGAATTCTGACTTCTACATAGGGCCTACTTTTTATTAGTTAACAATAAGCCAAATTTAAATAGGTTAAAAAAATAAGATGAGAAAAAAGAACTACGTGAAGAATATTCAATGCATGGCCCAGTTTGTTTAAAATAATGTTTCTATTTCACTTTATCAGACTTACACAAACCGAAGAACACACACTTGTTAATATTTTAAAATACTGATGGGCCATATAATATACACACAGGTGTATAACATATACATAGGAAGTTAGTATCTTCTGCTTTAAGTAAGTACAACTTCAAAGTTCAATAATAATCAATAATAATAATTAAATAATGATAATCTGTTCTAATGATTAAAATCAAAGTTCTTTTCCTTTCGTCCTCAAATAATATTTCTCCCCAGAGATGGCCTGTTATATTCCCCTCTACACAAAAACTAACCAAGATTTTGTGTTTACCTTTCTGGACTGCTAATTTCATAAACAACATAAAATAGTTTATTCTTCTTTTATATGAACACTTCCCACAATTGTATATTTGACATCAAAAAAATAATTGAGGCCCTATCCATATTGTTATAATAGATCTTCTTTCCTTAAGGCTGTGCCAGTACAGTTCCCTAAGAGCTACATGAGTAGTCAGAAATATACTGAGCAGCATGAAACAGATTCATGACTGTATATCAAGACAAATTCTGTTAGAAATGATCGCTGTGCTGTTACATGTTTCTCTGGCAGTTACGCTCAGCCTCAAGGGAGTGCTCAGATTCTAAGTACTGTCTCGCATGAAGACCAGCCTGAAGGCCATAAAAATCATGGGGTAGTCACTGGACAGGAAACCCTCTTCATAAGATCAAAACTTATTCATCATTTTACAATCCAGCCCTTTAACAGGGGTTACAATAGAAAGCAAAAGAGATCAGCATTCTTTCCAAAAACCTAATAAGTAACTTGATGGCTCACATTTATAAAGGCGGCTATTTGTCTGACCCTATATTACACAGATTATCTCATCCCATCTTCCTCAAGACTCCCTGGGAAGCAAGTGTATGCAGTCCCCGGGTTACGAATGAGGTAGGTTCTACAGGTTTGTCCTTGAGTTGAATTTGTATGTAAGTTGAGACAAGCACATTTACCTATTACCTGTACCACTTGTAAGTGTGAATTGTACGTGGGTTAGATGTTTGTAACCCAGGGACTTGCTGCGATGGCCTCCGTTCATAAGTGGGAGTTATACATAAGTCGGAAGTTTATAACTCGGGGACTGCTTATAGTATTATCTTCTCATTTTAGAGATGAGGTGAGTGAATCTGAGAGAGGGTCAGCAACCTGCCCAAGGTTGATGAGACCTAGAAAATCACAGATGGGATTTGATCCAAGTAACCGGAGCCTGAATACTACGTGCCACCTACATGTCCCAAGAGGAAAAGAATCAGCAGAGTAAGATACTGACACGGCTCATTACTATACATACTCACAGATTCACATCAAGCCAAATACTGCCCTACTATATTCCGGAGCCTTTAATACCTTAGAAAGAAATGTTGTAACTTCCTCATTCCCTCCAAAAATGGAACAATGTAATGTTTGGAGAAAAACAAGTTGAACAGATAGAAAAGAATTTATACTTGTGTGAACCCAGAAAACTGTACAGCATATTTCATCAAATAATTATAGCAGCTGCATCCAGATTCCCTCCTACCACAGAAAAAGCCTAGTCATGACTACTGCATTTTACTACCACCAAGCCTAACCTCCCTCTGACCCTTCAAGCCTCACTTTAGTATATACATTATGGCAGCGATGATTATTTCCCAATAAAATGAGAACCCCTTAAAAATCCAAGTGTTATACCTATAAGCAAGTGAGCCTCGCTTTTGGTATATAAAAGTTATCCATTGACTTCATGGTTTCCGAAGTAGGTCACTGCACTCATATCATTTTAAAAAGAGGAAAGGATCAGTATTTTTTCAGTGACTTTAACTTTCTCTTGCACATGAATTTTGTACGTGTCATCCACTGAAGGGTCTTTTTTTATTTTTCATGAGATCCTGCCCTTTGCAGGCACCACTTTCCTGGACCAGGATAGCATCCTAATTCCCTATTGCTGAGAAGAGGAACTTGAAACATTGCTTTAGAGCTCAACTTCAAAATGAGATCATAGCAGTTGACGAGCTCCCAGATCCACGTGACATCTAAGTCAAAGTGAACTACATCTTACCTTGTTACCTTGCATACCAGGGGGCCCCATTAATCCACCAAGGCCTCGCTCACCCTAGGAACAAAACGCAGAGGTTCAGTGTCATGAAAGAATGGAAAATTAGAGCTCCTTTGAAAATTACAGCTGCCTTTAATTTTAGATGTCAAGCTCTTACTACATCCATTTCTGATCTCCACAATCTGGCTCGAGTTTCACCTATTTTCCGAGCCTTTTTGCCCCCTTCTCGGAGGCTCCCATTTACTGTTTCTTCCTCTGCTTAATGTTAGGACCCAGAAAACATTTTCCTGCCTCCGTACACTTGCCCCCTTTTTCTCTTATGTTCTTTTTTTCTTTTCTCTAGTAATGATCTTACTCACATACTTCCTATCAGCTCAAGTTTAAAAAGTTATATTTAAAAAAATACATAGTAATTTCCTTGAAAATTCCACAGTGCTTTTGTGAGGCAACTGGGGAGGTGTCAGTCCTTCCCTGTGAGGACTCCCAGGCCCAATCTCCAGGGAGTCAAGGGCCGGGCTGGGTTCAGGTGAGGACCAGAGCAGGGACCCTTTCGTTTCTGGAGCTGAGCTGGTAACTGCTGCTATGCTTACCCCATCACAGCACGTCACCCCAGGAAGTAACTAAAGTGGAAATTGACTGGGAAGCCCGTGTGTTTAGCTTGGGCAGACGAGACTACTGATTGTGACCGTCTTCGTCCTGCTTGATGAATTCCTGTGAGTCCATCTCAGGGAAGGAAGGAGAAAGTACAGTGGTGATGGGGAAGGGGTGCCCAGGTGGATACGAGTGACAACTAGTGACAATGGAGGCTGTGTGAATTGACAGAGGGGGAAAAAATGTCAAAAAGAGTTGGAGAGAAAGTAAACATGGACGCGTGGATCATTTTGAGCCAGTTTACTTGGGTAATAATCCTACAAAAGCCCCTCTGTGTGTTCTGTCTAGTTTTTGGTGTACTTCATACTCTAATATGTCATCAAATTAAACAATCAGAAAGGCGTGTTTCTCATTATTAACAATGGAATGTTTTTCCATTTGTTCTAATATTCACTTTACTGCTTCTCAGAGTTTTATTAGGAGGGCTTCCATTTACAATGGGATGACCAATTTATACAGGGTGTTTGTTTTTTTTTAACGTTTAATACTCTGATAAGAGGAAAAGAACTCTGTACCAGGAAAAAGGAGACTGGAGGCTGTCCGCCTTCCTGTAGCTCTAATCATGGATGAATCGTTTAATTTCTCTGTCTCCATCTGAAAATCAGGATGATGATGATGATGATGATGGGGGGGGATAATGATGATGATGTCCTCTTATTTTAAATTACACCATTTAAAAACTATACAGGGCTCGGTGCCTGTGGCTCAAGCAGCTAAGGCACCAGCCACCTACACCTAAGACGGCAGGTTCGATTCCAGCCTGGACCCGCCAAACAATAATGGCTGCAACCAAAAAATAGCCAGGCGTTGTGGCAGGCGCCTGTGGTCCCAGCTACTTGGGAGGCGGAGGCAGGAGACTCGCTTGAGCCCAGGAGTTGGAGGTTGCTGTGAGCAGTGAAGCCATGGCACTCTACCCAGGGGGACAGCTTGAGGCTCTGTCTCAAAAAA
>CAUYQV010150777.1:0-53332 GCA_963574575.1 Galagoides demidoff | reverse complement strand
CATACAAAAACATGGAAGCTAAATAGTCTTATGCTGAATGATAGGTGCGTCAAAGATGAGATGAAGAAGGAAATTACCAAATTTTTGGAACAAAATGATAATGAAGACATGAATTATCAGAACCTTTGGGATACTACAAAGTCAGTCCTAAGAGGGAAATTTGTAGCACTGGAAGCCTCCTCAAGAAAATGGAAAGGGAGGAAGTTAACAACTTAATGGGACATCTCAAGCAACTGGAAAAGAAAGAACATTCCACTCCCAAACTCAGCAAAGAAAAGAAATAACCAAAATTAGAGCAGAATTAAATGAAATTGAAAACAAAAGGATTATTGTAGAGATCAGTACTCCACAGATGTGGCAGTTCACTTCAAGTGCTCTCCTAGGAGAATGGCTCTGAGAAAGATTTCTTTTATGATTGAGTTCCTGCCTATAGCTTGCAGAAATGCAGAGATACTCTCACAAAGGAATACTGGAGAGTCAGGCCAGAATCTCAGTAAAGTTAGACCTGGTCACTGACCTGAGCGAGTCTCGACCTCCCTTCAAATCAATCATCCCATTTGCAGTTCCTTTTCCCTGCATCTCCAATCAGAGGGCTCCAGGAACACTTTCAGATTATACAACAGATCAATAAATCAAAAAGTTGGTTTTTTGAAAAGGTCAATAAAATAGATAAACCTTTGGCCAACCTAACCAGGAAAAAAAGAGTAAAATCTCTAATTTCATCAATCAGAAATCATAAAGATGAATAACAACAGACCCTTAGAAATTCAAAAAATCCTTAATGAATATTACAAGAAACTTTATTCTCAGAAATACGAAAATCTAGAGGAAAATGACCACTACTTGGAAGCACGCTACCTTAGACTTAGCCAGAATGAAGTGGAAATGTTGAACAGGCTTATATCAAGTTCTGAAATAGCATCAACTACACAAAATCTCCCTAAAAAGAAAAGCCTGGGACTGGTTGGCTTCATGTCAGAATTCTACCAAACCTTGAAAGAGGAACTAGTACCTAGATTACTCAAACTTTTTCAAAATATAGAAAAAGAAGGAATACTACCCAACACATTCTATGAGGCAAACATCACCTTGATCCCTAAACCAGGAAAAAACTCAACAGGAAAATAAAATTATAGACCAATATCACTAATGAATATTGATGTGAAAATATTCAACGAGATCCTAACCAACAGAATCCAGCAACACATCAGACAAATTATACACCACAACCAAGTAGGTTTTATTCCAGGGTCCCAAGGCTGGTTCAACATCTAAATCTATAAATATAATTCATCACATAAACAAATTAAAAAACAAAGACCATATGATTCTCTCAATTGATGCAGAAAAAGCTTTTGATAATATCCAGTATCCTTCATGATCAGAACACTTAAGAAAGTTGGTGTAGAAGGGACATTTCTTAAACTGATAGAGGCTATCTACAGCAAACCCATAGCCAATATCGTATGGAATGGAGTTAAATTGAAATCATTTCCACTAAGATCAGGAACCAGGCAAGGTTGCCCATTGTCTCCACTGCTCTTTAATATTGTAATGAAAGTTTTAGCTATTGCAATTAGGGAAGAAAAGGTGATCAAGAGTATCCATATAGGGTCAGAAGAGATCAAACTTTCAATCTTCTCAGATCATATGATAGTATATCTGGAAAACATCAGGGATTCTACCACAAAATTTTTAGAAGTGATCAAGGAATACAGCAGCATCTCAGGTTACAAAATCAACACTCATAAATCTGTAGCCTTTATATATACCAATATTAGTCACATTGAAAAAATAGTCAAGGACTCTATTCCGTTCAGAATAGTGCCAAAGAAGATGAAATATTTGGGAGTTTACCTAACAAAGGATGTGAAAGATCTCTATAAAGAGAAATATGAAACTCTAAGAAAAGAAATAACTGAAAATGTTAACAAATGGAAAAACATACCATACTCATGGCTGGGAAGAATCAACATTGTTAAAATGTCCATACTACTTGAAGTAATATATAATTTCAATGCAATCCCTATTGAAGCCCCACTGTCATACTTTAAAGATCTTGATAAAATAATACTTCATTTTATATGGAATCAGAAAAAACCTAGAATAGCCAAGACATTACTCAGAAATAAAAACAAAGCAGGAGGAATCACGCTACCAGACATCAGACTATACTATAAATCCACAGGTGATCAAAACAGCATGCTACTGACACAAAAACTGAGAGGTAGATGTATGGAACAGAATTGAGAACCAAGAGATGAACCCAGCTACTTACTGTTATCTGATCTTTGACAAGCCAATTAAAGTCATTGAGTGGGGAAAAGATTCCCTAGTTAACAAATGATGCTGAGCAAACTGGCTGATGACCTGTAGAAGACTGAAACTGGACCCAAACTTTTCACCATTAACTAAGATAGATTCTCACTGGATTAAAGATTTAAAGGTAAGACATGAAACTATAAAAACACTAGAAGAAAGTGCAGGGAAAACAATTGAAGAATTGGCCTGGGTGAATATTTGATGAGGAGGACCTCTTGGGCAATTGAGGCAACATCAAAAATACACTACTGGGACCAGATCAAACTAAAAAGCTTCTGCACAGCCAAGAACACCGTAAGTAAAGCAAGTAGACAGCCCTCAGAATGGGAGAAGATATTTTCAGGTTATGTCTCCAAAAAAGTTTTAATAACCAGAATCCACAGAGAATGCAAATGTATTAACAAGAAAAGAACAAGTGATCCCCTCTCAGGGTGGGCAAGGGACTTGAAGAGAAACTTCTCTGAAGAAGATAGGTGCATGGTATACAGACATATGAAAAAATGCTCATCATCCTTAATCATCAGAGAAATGCAAATCAAAACTAATTTGAGCTGCCACGTAACTGTAATAAGATTAGCCCACATCACAAAATTCCAATACCAGAGATGCTGGCATGGATGTGGAGAAAAGGGAACATTTCTACAGTGCTGGTGGGAATGCAAACTAATATGTTCCTTTTGGAAAGATGTTTGGAGAACACATAGAGAACTAAAAATAGACCTGCCATTTGGTCCTACAATTCCTCTACTAGGTGTATATCCAGAAGACCAAACATCACATTATAACAAAGATATTTGTACCAAAATGTTTATTGCAACCCAATTCCTAATTGCTAAGTCATGGAAGAAGCCCAAGTGCTCATCGACCCACGAAGGGATCACTAAGTTGTGGTATATGTACACTACGGAATATCATGTAGCCTTAATGAAAGATGAGGACTTTACCTCTTTCATGTTTACATGGATGGAGCTGGAACACATTCTTCTTAGCAAAGTATCTCAAGAATGGAAGAAAAAGTATCCAATGTACTCAGCCCTACTATGAAACTAATTTATAGCTTTCATGTGAAAGCTATAATCCAATTATAGCCCAAGAATATGGGGAAAGGGGTGGAGAGGGGAGGATGAGTGGAGGGAGGATGTTTGGTGGGACCACACCTATGGTTCATCTTACAACAGTACATGCGAATCTTTCTAAATGTAGAATATAAATGTCTTAACACAATAACTAAGAGTATGCCATGAAGGCTATGTTAACCAGTTTGATGAAAGTATTTCAAATTGTATGTAAAACCAGCACGTTGTACCCCATGACTGCGTTAATGTACACAGCTATGATTTAATAAAAAAAAAAAGAAAGAAAGAAAGAAAAAAGAAATGAGAACAGTAAAAAAAAAAAAAAAAAATTGAGTCAGCCACTATCTGTTTCAATGACAATCAGGTGTAGAGGTATAGGGAAGGAACTAAGACAAGTCCAGCCTTCTATGCACCTCATTTCCAATTATTCTCATTTATTTCATAAGAGGCCCTGGGACATGTTAGAAAGAAACAAGCTCTGAGAACAGACACTTCAGGCTTCGTCCTTCTCCACCCCTCACAGCACTGAAGCCTTGGATCATTCAGTTACCTTCTCTATGTCGCATTCTTTACATTGTAGGATTCTTGATTATTTTCTGACATGTAGAAAATAATCAACAATGATAGCATGTAATCATTCTAGATCGGCTAACCCAACCTCATTTCCAGGCCCCTTCTGTTTAGCATATTTCTATTTTAGAGTTATAAAAGCTTAGAAAGCAAACCAAAAGCCTTGGTTTCCTCACCTTCTTTGAAGCTAGAGATGGCCATGTGACAGCGTTATATTGAAGGACATGTTGATGGAAATCCCTGGCAGAAGAGAGAAGTAAAGGGAAGGACATTCCTTCCTGCAAAGGGCAAAGATTCATAGGAAAAGAAAGGCTCTTCCTTTCTCACTCTTCTATGTCTACACCACAGAAATGAGTTCTAAAGGTGCAGCACGCATCTTACAAGCATGAGGGGCTGACTATTATAATGAAAACTAGCATATCAAGGACAATAGAACACAAATACCGGAAAAGCCTGAGTGTCCACCAGTACTGTGAAATTCCCTGTCCCAAGCATGGGCTGCTTGGGTTCAGTTAGGCTCTTTGAAATATGAAAAAAAATAAAGCCCTTACTATTTAAGCTTGTATTAGGCTTCCAGGGTTTTGTAGCTAACAGCAATGCATATCTGGTTGTTCAGCACAGCTATTTATTATTCTCATTTCTTTTGAAGCCTCTTGGTAATAGGTAAAGGCAGATGCAATACAAAACTGTCAATGTATTTAATAATGCCAATCTCCTGCTGCTTGCCAAAAATCTGACTATCAACCAACGTCATTGCATTTGATGTCTTGATTTGTATTAACACTAAAGTTAATGTGAAAAGCTTCTCACACCAAGCCCTAAATTCTCAAGACACATTTGAAAAGCCCATTTTTTAGAAGTTGTGATTGAAATCCCCACACTCTGGGATAACTGATGATGTTGCTGCCACATTATCAACCAATGTCAACCATCATTTCAAAGCAAATCTGGGACACTCTACAAGAAATAAACAAAAACAACTGCATTGGGCTCTGAGCCTCAGAAAAATAAGGCACATATAATACATAACTGGTCTAAATGGAAAACCAAATTAACTTTAATGAATGAACTGCTGTGAAAAACGTTTGGAAAATTAAGTAACGTGTAGCTCAGTGCAGAGGAAAGGAACTTTTCAATACGTTAATTAATGTCACATAGGTGAAGGTTTTTGAATGAAATTAGTTAATAATTTTCTCTCCCTCTCTCCCTTCCTCCCTCCCTCCCTTCCTTCCTTCCTTCTGAAAGAGTACCATAGAGTCAGCCTACCTCACTGCAATCTCAAACTCCTGGGTTCAGGTGATCGTCCCACCTCATCCTCCTGAGCAGCCCGGACTACATGCACCTGTCACAATGCCTGGCTATTTTTTTCTATTTTTAGGACCACTGCCAATCCTGCTACTTTGGCCTCCTAGAATGCTAGGATTACAGGCATGAGCTCCTGTGCCTAGCCTTACTCAGTTTCTATTATATTTAACGTAGTGCAGAAAATGCAAAGGCACATGAATCAGTACACTGACTTCACAGCCCACAGTGATTTGGGAAAGACAAGATAAAGGAAGTTGGACACACCAGAGAAGTTAGAAGGGGGAGAAAAGTAGCAAGGTGCAGGGCAGTCTCTGGGAAGGATGCTTCCTACAAGCTAAGGTGGGTCAGGAACCTGACTATAAGGAAAAGAAGTAAGATTTTCATAAAAATTGGAGATAACAAAGGTATTGCAAGTGAGAGAATATCTGAGGACCTTCTTAGTGTGAAGTGTGAAAGCGTTTTAAGCTGAGCGTGAGCAGACCAGCTTGACTCATCCAGAGACCTCAATAAAGTTAGCAGGTGACATGGGAGTTAGATAGTTGATCATGGGGAGTTTCATAAGATGATTTTTAAGTAATTTAATATCACATCTACTTATATGAGATAACAGGATATGCAGAAGTGCTCTGTGTCTCCTTATTTTAGCAGTGCGGTGGCCCAAAATTTTGGAAAGTCAGTAAATTCTTGTTATAAAAAACTTTTGTTTTCACTCCCAGCACTCTCTTGTAACTGCTTTATAGCATCAGTTTAGTGATTTTTCAATTATAAAATCCAGTGGGCACATCTTTGCCTCGGAATTTTGGCTTTATTTTTTTTCTAATGTCTCATCATTATTTCTCTGTCTCCCTTACTGCTATTCTCTTCCTGGTTACTCAAACCTTAATCTACTTTTGTCCTCCCTCCTCTTGAAGCTACCTTCAGTATTCCTAAAGAATCTCTGGCTGGGCATAGTGGCTCATGCCTATAATCCCCATATTTTGGAAGGTGAGAGGCTGAAGCAGAAGGATCATTTGAGGCTACAAGTTCAAGGTTTTCAGTAAGCTATGATCAGCCTACTGCACTCTAGCCTGAGTAGTAGAGGAAGAACCTGTCTCTAACAAAATAATAAAAAATAAAAAAGAATTTCATCCATGGCCATTTCTTATATCACCTCACCATCAAATATGCTAACAGCTTTCAAATCTACATCTCAGTCTCAACATATACCTCTCTCTTAGTCACCCAATTCACGTGTCTTTTTGTGGATAGGACATAGACAGACACCTCAAACCATATGCCAAATACTGTCATTACTGTTCTTCTCTGAAGCTTGTTTTCCTTCTGCATTCATGACCTGAATTCAAGTCATATTAATCACATTTGCTAGAGCTGCCTTCTGTGGTTTCTATATCCACAGATTCAACCAACTGTAGATCAAAATATTCAGAGAAAAAATCGCATAGTTGCCTGTGTACTAGATCAATGGTTGCATGTGACTTTTTTCCTTGTCATTATTCCCTAAACAATTTAACATAACAACTGCATAGTATTTATAGTGAATTAAGTATTATAAGTAATTGAGAGATGATTTAAAGTCTAAGGAAGGGTGTGCATTTTATAAAAAAGATTAAACATTGGTGGATTTTGTTATCCTTATGTTGTCCTGGAAGTGCAGAAAATGCATAGGCATGTGAACCAGTATGCTGACTTCAAGGCCCACAATGATTTGGGAAAGACAAGATAAAGGAAGTTGGACACACAAGAGAAGTTAGAAGGGGGAGACAAATAGCAAGGTTCAGTGTAGTCTCTGGGAAGGATGCTTCCTACAAGCTAAGGTGGGTCAGGAACCTGACTATAAGGAAAAGAAGTGAGATTTTCATAAAAAATGGAGGTAACAAAGGTATTACAAGTGAGAGAATATCTGAGGACCTTCTTAGGGAGAAAGATACCAGATATCCCCCTCAGATACCAAAGGATGACTATTCACCTCAGAATGAGCGGCCTAACCAATAGAAATGTTTTCCTATAGTTTTGGACACTGCAAGTTTAAGATCAAAGTCATTCTGGCAAAGATGGTTTCCAGAGGGCTATTCTTGGCTTGCAAGTGCCTGTTCACATGCTCAGTAGTACTGTGTATTCATGCCCTGGGTGTCTCCTTGTATACCCTAATCTCCTGTTGTTATAAGAACACCAGTCAGACTGGATTAGAACTAACCCAAACAACTTTATCTTAACCCAGTTAAGTCTTCAAAAGCCCAATTTCCAAACACAGTCACATTCTGGGGGTTAATGTTTCAACATATAAATTTGGGGGAGACACAATTTAGTTCATAAACAGCTCTTACACCAGAAATTAGAATTCAAAAAGACCTCCTTTCCCTTCATTGCCTATTGTCAAGGTGGACTTGTTTTAATTTTGAAATGTAGCTCCACACCATCTAAACTCCACTAAATGGAATAATAAAATCTTCAAGATGTAAGGCTTGCCTTCCTTTATAGGGTTGAACTTCAACACCATGATTTTTATTCTCTTCTTCTGAACAGAGGTCAACTAGCAGCTATCCATCACCTGAAATCAACAATGCTTTCTTTGTGTCCATACACAAATCACCTTTCAAAATTCACTTCAAGATTATTTTTACCATGAAGCTCTCCCTGACTGTGCTCCAACTCTTTCAGGCCCCACCTTATCTCATTACCTTGTCTGGGAATCATTTCTGCCATTCTGTTGTCACTGGAGATGTTATGTTGCAAATACTGGATCTATATCTTCTGTACAATTATGGGTCTTTTGGGAAAGGCAGGTGAGAAGGAAATAAAAAAAGGATATAGGCTTTGGAGTTTGAATGGACAAGTGCAAATTCTAGTTTTACATTTTTTACTACATCAATTTTGCCAAGTTAGTTCACTTGATTGGTGAATGGGAATAGGAATAATACCTATTTTGTGAGGCATAATAAGAAGAAAATGATGTAATCTATGTACAGTACTCAGCATGAAGGAGAGAGTCAATAAAAGCTCAGTATTCTCACAAAACATACAGAATATAGCAATTACAATGACCACAGCTGTTTTTTGAGTATGTTCTGTATGCTGTGTGCTATGTGGTTTGTATGTATAATCTCTTATACATCTATAACAAATGTGGGAGAACTGTATGATTGCCCCCATTTTATAGATGAGAAAACTCCATTTCTGAGAAGGTAAGTAGGTTGTCTAAGACCCAGCAGCCAACATGTTATGGCACCAGAGTTTAAGCTGAGACACAGATATTCCAAAGCCTACTATCTCCATTTGGACATCTCCAAAAGTTGATTGAGTTCTGAAGGCAAAGTAAGTGGTCAACAAGTATTTGCTGAATTACTTAATCCATTGTTAACCCACTTTTATAATTATAATGAATGTAGTCTTCAAGCTAATTTAATTTTAATTAACTAAAAAAATTAGTCTCCTCTCTAAATTACCTTAGTTTAGAAGCCTTCACTTTTAAGTCCTGAGGATGTTTTTGCTAATCCTTCCCCACTTTTGAAGACCAATGTCTAGAAAGACATTGTGTACACTGGATACTTTTATTAACTAGCTATTATTTTTTTTCTTTGAAAAATAAAAGTATAACCTGGATTGAGGTCGAACGCATTCTTCTTAGTAAAGCATCATAAGAATATAGAAGCAAGAATCCAATATATTCAATTCTAATATGAAGGCAGTAGATGATCTAATACAATATAAGGTGGGGGGTAGGACAATGAGGGAGTGGGGGGAAAGGTGGAGGGAAAGAGTTGGGGGGGTCATGATGTATGGCACACCTTTTGGGGGCAGGAAACAATTATAACAGGGACTTTACCTAACAAATGCAATCAATGTAACCTGATTCTTTGTATCCTCAATGAATCCCAAACAATAAAAAAAATTAAAATAAAAAAATAGCAAAAGAAAGACATATAATTGCCACTCAAGTCTTCTGATCAACAACAAGAGAATCTCAGTTGCCCAGCTAATTGGTACATAGACCTAAATTTTGTATTAAAATATTTCTTATTGATTGGAAAGGATGCAAACAGGGTCATGTAGGAAAAGATACGGAGTCTCATACTAAGTTCTCTCAGTATGTGATGCTAGATGTGGACATAGAAGTTAGTGGTATACATACTATTTTTGAAGTAAAAGTAAAATATATGTCAAACAAAAGGAGGATATTTTTAAAGAAGGTAAAAATCATCGGATTTCTGTTACCATTTCTCTCTCCCTTAACACACACTCACATACGTACACCCACGCATATGCACATGTGTACATCAGAGCATCCGTTGAAGGCTATTGCTTATATAAATAGTACTTTGCACTTTGTGCTTATTTTCCATCAATGCAGCTCACTGATTAAAAGTCTGCAATGTGCCCCCTATCTTGTTTGCCTTTTTTATAATGTACATTTTTTTCTCACTTCAAATAAATTCCCCAAGTAGGAATTAATGATAAAATAATTAAAAAAATAAAATTCCACACAATTGATATCTCTTAAATGAAGTCCATCATATGAGCCTCAGTAGGGGATTAATTTAATTAACACAAACCTTATTCATGCTATTTAGAGGAACTTCTGTAATACATTTGTACAGAAAGCAATATTGGGTCAAGTCAGGCCAGGTGCTCATTAGAGTTTTCCAGTGCTATGGTGCAAAACTGCTTCAGTTAAACAGTGACATCTTAATAATTTTCAAACACTTCTCTTAAATTCTAAAAATACCATATGTTGAAGTGTGCTTTTCCTGCAAGACATGGCAATAATTGGTGAATTTTTAGGTGTTTTTCTCCATTAAGTAGCGGTAAAAGAAAGAAATATATATCTAACTATTCCTTATAATCATTTTACAACCAGGCTGACTTAAAATAGTTACTCTGTCTTTCTAAAAACACTATGTACAGTACTTCTGTGGGACATTTATGGTAATAAGTAGAATAAAAGCAATAGAAAAAAAGTGTTTCTGAGTGTTAGGTATGAATTAGAAGTAATACTTAATTTCACATGAGATAATCATTTAAGGAACAAAGTTACAAAACTATAAAAAGATCTCTGAGCAAATATCTCAAAATTTTTACATCATATTTTGCATAATGTAATTACTGTTATTTAATTACATTTTTGCTGATATTTCTTCTTTAAACCTGTAAGAAATAGTCTTTATATTACATATTTTCACTAAACCAAATGGGACTATTACTGAATATAGTTTAATATACTTATTTAAGTATAAATATAAAACTTGTTTTTTAAGATAGCACTGTGGATTAGTATAATTATTATTACTTGCACAGTGTTCGAACACATGCCCTTTATTCCCTATGGCAGATGCAATCTTTCAAGAGCAAGCAGCGCTGATCCTATAATGTGCCCGGCCTCTCTCTGTGCCTTTACTCAATTCTTTCCGGAGACAGAGGAGGAATTTTATATGACTGAGTTTGGAAGGAGGTATGGGCCTCTGTAGGGTAGTTCCCCATTCTGCTAGAAACCTCTCTGGGCTTTAAAAGTTACACGATGGAGGGCTCTGCTTTAGCCTCAGCCCAGCTTTGCAACTGAGGTTTAAGTCTACCTAAATCTGGACCTCACTAAGAGAAAGCACACTTGCCTGTACAGATATTTTAGGTACTCCTTTATTAGTTTTTATCAGAAATAAAGGCGCTATTTTTATATTTCTCATATATCTTTCTCAGTTGATTCAGAACCTGGGTGGCAAGCAGGAGAGTTTTTGCTGAGCTCCCTGAACCCTGAATGGATAGATTTACTTCATTCCTTTTATCCACTATAGTGCACCCAAATGGGAATTTCGCACCTGTCAATAGGAGGAACATATTACGACATTTAGTTCACATAATTCGTATATAATCACTAGGCACAGTATCCATATTTAAAGCAAGTCAAACAAAGGTTAACTAAACTACCCCCTTTGAAACAAACAAAAAAAAGTCATATATTTCTTTCTAAGGGGCATTTATAGTTCTGCTTATCCCCACAGGGTACACATATACATGTATATTTATAGGTATGCATAATTTTATTTAAAGTATCCTTACTTTGTATATGCCTATACTCCAAAATAAATATATTTATATTAAAAGGAAAAAAACAGTATGCAATGATTTCCACAGTGTGGAATTTACACTGGCCAGGTACTCCACTTGTTCTAATAGTCAAGTCACATTAATTGTAAGATTGCTCTTCTTTTGTATACATAAATTATGTCACAGTATTTAGTGATGCAAATATACAGGAAAATAGTCATGCAACTGCCAAGATTTCAAGTGATAGAAGAGGGAGCACCAAATTTCTAATGATAAAATTCATTTGGGTTGTTATTTCAAGAGGCATCATATGTTTAAAATACTCACATATGTTTTTTTTAAGCACTGGAATAAAAGAGTCCATTGCTAAAGAGACATAGCTGTTGAAATGTCAAGTAGCTGGTTCTAAAAAAAAAACTTGCTACATAAAATGTGGAAAATTCATATAAACAATCGCTTTCTCTCAGGTCACTAGAATATCTAATCCTACCTCTGTTTAAAACAAATAATGTCAGCATTTTTCAGTATTAATTTTTGTTGGGTTCCATAATATGCAGGGAATTTCTTAATTAGCTCTAAACAGACGATCAATGATAAACAACATAAATTCTTACAAAGATTCCTTTAAAAATAATTGAAAGTCTTGTTGGTGTCTTAACTCCCAGTATTACACTGATGTTTCAGTTTCCAATCTACCTTGCTCTTTTCTTTGTCAGTTGATTCAAACCCAGGTGGCTAACAGGAGAGTTTTTACTGTGCTCCCTGAATCCTGAGAGGATAGATCCTTTACTTCTTTTATCCACTAAAATGCCCCAAGATGGTGCAGGATACACAATTGTTCACAACGTTCTATTCTCACAACCACTAAGTTAGAGCTCTTCATTTCATATATAAAATGGAATTTTGCACCTCTCAGTTTTGAGCTATAGCACTTTAGATGAAACGAGAGACGCATTTGGAATAACAGAGTTTTGACTTCACTTATCATATCAATTCACTTTTACTTAATAAAATGAGGTGGTGTGACTCTATATTGTGATAAATAGTTTTCCCATCCTCATGCTATTTGCATAGGAATATGAACTTCTGGTTCCTGTCAAATGAGCCTTTATTACAAAAACGAGAATATAAATGTATGTGAGTCCCGTGATTTTGGAATATGTACCAAATACTGCAAACGGCTATGAATATTTATCAGTTGCTGTTATTAAAAAGACACTCTCTTTTCTTCCAGACTTTTTGCGTAAACAATTTCAAAATGTTACTCCATCTGTCAATGTTTTCTGAAAACAGTACAAACCTTCCTTTTTGTCTTCTGGAATAATCTTCACTTTTGTATCTGTTATATCTTTGAATGAGGCCAGAAACAGTACCACGTCTCCTTTCTCATTCTTTATGGGAACAATATCCAACAGGCACCAGAATGAAGACCCTGGAACCATAATAAAAATATGAGTCAAGCATTGCCTTGTGTTTCTTTCCATAAAAATCTCAATCGTTCATGACAACAAAGTCCTTACTGTTTTCGTTTTATCCCAAACTCCCCCATCTTAAAAATGTCAGTTTTCAGATTCCATAAATGCCTATCTTACATGCGTATTTCTTCATTCCCAAATGAAATGCTTTCTCTGAAATTAAGGCAGGATTTTTTTTTTTTGGCAGTTTTTGTCTGGGGCTGGACTTGAACCCACCACCTCTGGCATATAGGGCCAGCATCCTACTCCGTTAAGCCACAGGTGCCGCCCAATAAGGCAGTATTTTAAACAAAAATACTTGTGTGCCCTGAGACACTTCTTCAATTCTTCAAATTGCATTTCTTCTTTAAACCTGATCTTCAAGCATTCTACTTTATGACCCTGCCCTTTCCCACCTATCCCTCCACCGCACACACACACTGGTTATTCAGTAAAGATTTTGGTTTGGTTGAGTTTGCTAGAGGTTTATTTAGTCAATTTAAAAATCAAAGATCACCTACTTAGAATGATAAAATACCAAGTTTAGGGGAGTATATACATGCCCATTTTGACTCTCATATATAGCTAGCTATTAGCAAATTCGTATATCTTCTTTAAAAACTGTTTTTCAGGTGGCACCTGTGGCTCAAAGGGGCAGGGTGCTGGCCCCATATTCTAGAGATGGTGGGTTCAAACTCAGCCCCGGCCAAAAACTGGAAAGAATAAAATAAAAAAACTGTTTTTCAGTATTGAGACTTATTCTCATAATAGAACATTATATATCAGTGTGAATGAGCGTTTTGCAATTGTTTATTACAAACAATTTGTAATATATTACAAAAATTTATTACAAATTTATTACAAAAAATTTGTCTATTACAAATAGACAAATACCACTAATACAACGTTGAAGAAGAGTAGCCAAATACAAGTGAGCAGAATGAGATATGAATTCATTTACAGGAAGGACCAACACAGGCAAAACTAAGCTAATGTGTTAAAAGTCCAGGTATTAGTTACCTTTGGAGAGACAGTGATTAGAAAGACATTCAGGTCGAGAGTTTATGGGACGTTGGTCAAGTTTTGTTTCATGTTCTCTGTGATGCAGATATAGGAGTGCTCCGCTTTTGAAAATTCCATGTATATTTTAGCATGCATGTCCCATTTCAAAATCATTTGAAAAGGCGATAATTAAATTCAATTCTATTTTATGAGCAAAAGAACCATGAGAAATATCATCCTCATATGGTAGCCATAGAGTCTGGCCTAAGGTTTATAGGAAAGTTTTTTATATATTTAAAAATAAGAACTTTGAAATGATGTAAAAATTCCTACCAAAAGGCTTCTGGACAGAAATAGTTGACATTGAAGAAGTTTTTGTTGCTTAAAAATCTAAACTATTATATTCATCTATTTACCTATAATTTCCCTTCATTTCTTTTGATGAGGGGAGGACTTTGATACTGTGAATTTCCATCTTATTTGGGAGTTGATTTCAAAATCAGGGCATGAGATAAAAATATAAGAGATTAAGAAATAGCTTTGACATTTTGACTTGTTTTGCATGTACCGTACCACTTAATAAACCAGTCAGGTTCAATGCAAGGTGCTTTACACTTAGCTCACTTATCCTTCCCTTCACTGTTTTCCTAGTCTCTCTACCAAGCCCACCATACTAGGTCTCTAACAACATGTTCAGCTTTGCACAATTGCCATAGTTCAAGGTTATCCCCCAGGGTCTAGGTCTTCCTCTCTTCCCTATGGGAGCAAAGATGATTGACTTTTCAGTCAGTAGCAATTCAGGTGAGAGCAATCAATTTCTCCTAGGGTTAAAGTGGGAGGTAAGTCCCTTAGCCTCGAATTTAGAGAAATGGATGATTCTTAAGAGCAGTGTTAAAGGGCAGACATCTTGTGTGAATTTTAACTCCTTCTGTATATAGCAGTAGTAATTACCATGTGGGTGTGGGAGTGACAAAACGCCAGGATTTAAGTTAATAACACCTTTAATTTCCATAGATAAATTGTAGAGAGAAAACAGGGTTTATGCCTTATATGGTAAAATTTACTTTTGGAAGTGAATAGTTATACAAAAGCTTAAATCTGGTGGAATGGCCCTTGGTATTTTCTTTTTCTTGATTGAAAAACATGAGTTGCAGGTGAATTTGACTTGCTAATAGTTACAATTGTGAGAGGGCTCATCTGCTTTTCATATACCACCAAAAGATTACATTAGGCAATAGACAGAAACTAACAACAAGGTGTCCAGGATGAGCTCATGGCGGGAGGACTTCAATACTATAAATTTCCATCTATATGGAATTAATAACTTGATACCAGGAGGTAAAGATAAAGGCACACTGAGTCATAAGGGGTCACATTCTCTCTAATGACTGTGCTGTCAGGGTGGGGAACAGTTGCATTGCTCAACATAACATAGTAGGTCTAAGTAAGACATGGACACTTTGCATGTCTTCATGTTTCTTCTATTAAGCAGGGTTTTGAACAGATGACGTTATAGTAATAATAACACAACAGCCTGAGTGTTAACACCATCAGTGTCACATAAGCTAAACATTTTCAGATGCTTCTTTAGTTCACAAGTAATCTGATGAGTCTAGTTCCCTATAACCACTGTCTCTGTGCTACTTGCTTTACAATATAATAAAAAGTTTGCCTGTTTTTAAAAAGTAGTCCAGGGATCATACATGGGTCATGAGTGGGGAGAGGGCTGCAGGTAAAGAAGGCTCCTGGAAGGGGCAGCTGGGGGACTGGAGGTGACCTACAGCAGGAATGGGAGTCCTCATGAACAGGCCAAGAGCTGCTGCTCCTCCCTCTTTATCCTCTTTGCTGCTGCTTTGTTCTGGCTTCAGTCCATCTCTCACCCCTGTTCTGAAGTATTCCTCCTGCTCTAGTCTTCCTCCCATGCCACTTCTGATAAACTTCAAAAATACAAGGTCCTGATTAAAAATACCCAATTGCTTTTCACTTCTCGCCCCGATCAGTATGACATTTCAGACTCTGACACAGAAGGTCTATTTTCAGGGCAGTGGAGAGGAGTATGGTGTGCAGTGTGAGGAGGTGAACTAAACGGAGTGTGGGATGTGTAGTAATAAGGAGGGGAGTTCCCTGGAGTACCCAGAGCTGCCTGGGAGACTAGACTCCGAGGCATTCCTACCAGCACTTCTTGGTGTTTGTTTGTGATTTACTGAGAGATGAAAATACTGGTTCTTTAGAGAAATACCAGGTAAAGCCTTCACCTTTTAAGTCTTCATCGAGTTTGCCTTGAGTGGACATCTTTCCTCAAAACACCCTGGAACACAAGTGAACCAAAGTGAAGAGAACTAGAACCCTGATGCTTTGTGTAGCAGCAGAGAGCAGAGTGGGGTAGACAGAAGATGAACTGAACCAGCTGAGGTCCTCTCTGAACAGGCCAGTGGCCAAGAACTATCTTCATTTCAATGCTTTAGGAGGAGCTCATAAAACAATGTCTTCTAAATTTATTTCTGTATTTAAAAAAAGACCGACAGAATACACATAAGATATTAACAGTGGGGGATTGTAGAATTATAGTTCATTCTTCTTTTCTTCTGACCATCTTTATTTCCAGTTTTTCTATAATAAGCATGAAGGAATGAATATATAATGGGATTGTGACAACTCTAGGTTAGGGTAAGAGTGGTGAAATCACACTTCTGAGGAGACTGTTTTCTATATATTGTCTGTGATTTAGAAGACAGGTCTAAACAGATAACTCGATTTTAAACTTTGAGGTAAGTTCTGTGTTATGTCAGGATATCTGACAGAGGAGGAGAGAGAGAGAGGGAAAGAGAGAGGGAGAGAGAAAGAAAGAGAGAGAGAGAAAGAGGCAAGAAGGAACAAAGGAAGGGAAAGAGGAAGGGAGGGATGAGGAAAGGAAAATCAAGTGATGCTTAACTGATTTGGATGTACTGGGTATTTCCTTGCTTTTTTCATTTTGCTCCAAGTTCTCTTTATCCTTAAATATAAATATTTTATTCCTCTCCCAGGAGAATGGATAGTCACTCACCAGAAATCTCTAATATTAGGAAGATGAAGAATCTGGAAACTTGAGATCTTAAAAATGTCCCCAAGATACGCTTTAGTCAATAACTCTAATAACCTTGCTCAACAAATTTACTGTATTGTTGACCAGTAGGCCTATTACTTCTTTTAGTAAATCAAATTGGTTCAAATTATAAACATAAATAATTCTTGCCTGTAGTTGCAATATATTTAGAGGAGGAATCAGGACTAATTAGAGACAGAAAGAAAGAGGTCCTGAAAATGGAATGCCTACAGCAAGGACCCAGTGATAACTGTCTTAGTAAGCATCTGCTAAGTGCTAGATACTCTGCCACAAGCCCTGCATGCATTATAATGTAAATTTTTCACTGGTCAACATTTTACCACACTTAATTATATGTTTAAATTGTGGAAACTGAGATTTGTAATTTTTTCTTCAGGGTCACACAGCTGATAAGTATGAAGGACTGAAACTTAAACAAAAGTCTTTGATTTTCTAAATCTGCTTTACTAATATTCTGGGAATGATCCTACTCTATGGACAATTTTAGAAATTGAGTTTCACTTTGATTAAATTCTCCTTTTCACACCACATTCTACAGGGCATAATGATATATGTGCTTTTTAAAATATCCTTTTGTAAGAGAAAAAGAGGGAAGTTAGGCCTGTGGATAATCAGTAAATTTCACTTTCATTCCCCAGAATGAGTAGAATCTCTAGATGAAAGACCATTCAGCTATTTTAGTTTAAGGTTGGAATACATCTTTCATTAAGATTCACGTGACATTAATTCTTAAATTTGATTGTGTTTCCAGTGAGGAGATGGGTTCCGGCAATCACTGCTAGTGCTGCTTTCAGTATCCAGTTTGAGAAAAAAGAAATATACTGAGAAACTTCACAGTTACAGCTTCTAAGTGCCATTACCTTCGTTGTTAATGTACGTAGTACTACATTTTTTTTTTTTTTTTGAGACAGAGTCTCATTCTGTCACCCTGGGTTGAGTGCTATGGCATCATAGCTCACAACAACCTCAAACTCTTGGGCTTAAGCGATCCTCTGGCCTCAGCCTCCCAAGTAGTTGGGACTACAGGTGTGGGCTACTATACCCAGAAGATTTTCTATTTTAGTAGAGATGGGGTCTCACTCCTGCTCAGGCTGGTCTCAAACTCCTGAGCTCGAGCAATCCATCCACCTTGGTCTCCCAGAGTGCTAGGAATACAGGCAAGAGCCACTGAGTCCAGCCTCCACATTCCCATCTTATTCACAAAGGTGCCTGACCCCACTTCCCAGGCTGGTTTCTGCTTCTTGTTCTCCTAGAAAGCTTCAGAAATGGTAACCTGTATGCCATGGCAGCTCTCTGTAGGACACATAGCAACATCCCCTGGACTCGTCTCATCTAAGACTGGGAATAACAAAGAGAACCCAGCTCCCCAAAATGTCTGAGCCTTGGTCTGTCTTTTCAATAACCCTTCAGGGGAAAAGAAGGCCAGCTGTGATGGACAATTGTTGGTGAGCAGAAACATGTCTGTTCTGACAGGTTTGATTTCATGATTGCTACTTGTAAGCCGCTTCTTTCTGAGAACAGGGCGCTGAAACAAACTTACTCCCTTGATACCTGACTTTAAGGAAACCAATTTAAGATTTCTTCAAACTTGCAGTTGTTCAGTGGGAAAGAACTTGCTTTCAGTGAGAATTTGAGGATTAAGTTAACCCTCTCTAAATGCGCAAGGATTCAGTTCTAAGAATCTATGGTGTTTTCAGGGCCATGAAAATAATTGCTGGTGCCAAACACATAATGGTTATGAGGATCTGGGCCTTTGGGATTATCTAGTTTAGGCCAAAGAAAATATTTGGAGATTACATTGCAAGCAATTGGACCTAAATTTATTCATTCATTCAATGGATATTTATGGTTGTGTTTGGATACATCAGTGAAGAAATCGGAATAGATACCTGTCTTATCCCTGAGAGAACATATATTCTAGTTTAGAGAGAAAAACAACAAGATATAAATCTGACATATAAGTAAATTATGTAATGTATCAGAAGGTTTTAAATGCTCTACCAAAAAGAGAAAGGAGAGCAGGAGAGAGGGAGAAGTGGGGAGCGTGTCGCAGAGAGGGTGCAGGACTGTAGCACAACATTCTTGGGGAATTACTCATGAAAGTGCTACTTGCTATTGCTTTTGAATATTAATAAACTATTCATGTATTATTCCAGGTTCTCCTAGAAACATGCCATAAGAACACAGTGATGCCCATCTGAGGTGAAGTGAAAAAGAGAAGGAAGGAAGAAAAATTGGGTGAAAGAAAGTATTTTAGATTGTAGTGCTAAAAAGTTCGGAAAGGGATTCATCTAGCTGAGCTCCCAATCAAAGCAAATGCACCTCTCCCAGGGAAGAGCCTGCCTCAGCATTCCTGCTTCACTCAATCATTGGCTGGGAGAAACCCATGGAGGATTTGTCTTCTGTGACAGCCCAGTAATGTGTCCCAGAGCACAGCAGCCAGGGCCATCAGCCAATGACTCTCCTGTAATCAGAGAACATGAGAGGCCATTCTCATGGTCGCCACAGTTAGTACAGCTGACACTAACACTGTCGGCAGAAGAGCACCCAGGCCTTGCTCTTGTTACTGCACTTTCAGACTCCTCTGGGAACCACACCTCCTCTCTGCATGTAGCCCTGGTAGAACCATAAAACCTGGTTCTCTGACAAACCCTCAGCGGAGGAATGGGCTAGTTGCCATACTAGATCAATCAGTCTTTCTCTTCTGGCAATTTTAATCTTGATCACAGGGACCTAGCCTCCAAAGTGGTTCATTCAACAATAAAGGCAGGAAAATTCCCTCCAGTTACACCAGCTGCCAAGACCTGCAGAGCATGACTGCTTCTTGCCTTGAATTTCAAGGACAACTTTCTGTATTCTATAAGTTACATCATCTATTTTCAATACATTATTATTTTTGCTTAAGATAATTGGAATAAATTTATGTTCCTCACAAAGAACTTTAATCCAAAATGGTATCTTTAGGAAAGGAAAATCAAGATGTAATAGAAAGAATATGGGATTGAGATGGCATTAGATGTGGTCGAGTTCTGGATTCTCCCTTTACTTGCTGAGTACTCTCAGGTATAATTTTTGTGCCTGTTCCCACCACATGTACATACTGTACATATTGCTACATCTCATGGGTAAGAGCTGTGAGGTAAGGTAAAGCCAGAGTGAAGAGCTTTGGGGTATTGTATGCGTTTTGAATATATAAATGTACATGTGTAAATGAACATTTTTATTGTTACTCATTTAACCATGAAAACAGTGAGGCATAACTATGGCTAAATATTAGTATTTACTACTGCTGGTGGTGGCATAAAGTTGGTATGTGTTGTAAGAATCTCTGTCTTTGGTATATGTATGAAACACTTCATGATTTTTTTTTTTAACCAAGGAAGCACATATCACACATACATTTTGGAAAATGGAAAATTAAATATTTCCTTGAACATCTGATCTAATATTAAGTTGAATGACACAAAGCTGTCTGATATCATTGGAGTTAGAAAAAGCTCCAAGAAATGATGACATGAAACTCTTTATTATAAAGATGAAAATACCAAGTTCAGAGTGGTTAAATAAACTGTGTGAGGGTAAAATGTTGATTGTGGGAACTAGATCTTAAATCCCCTGATAGTCAGTTTCATAGGCTTTCTGCTAAAACACAGTATATTTCTCCATGCAGTAAAAATAATTATCAAAGGAATAAGTTCTCACAGCAGTGAACATTCTAGTTTTGATATCTTAAGAGGAAAATTTATGCTATCTATATGATTGATATTATTGATAAAAATAAGCTAGGTCATGGAACAAATTCAGGATTGATTCTTTTCTAGAAACTGCGTTTCAAAGGCTAGGTAAATAAGGCAAAAGGGATGAAAAATACAACCTATGTAAAAAAGCAGAAATGTCAAGATGAAAATTGGGGAATAAGAAAAGAAGAATTGAAAAGAAACGGTTAAGGATCTCATGACAATTCTCCAGTGTATAAATATATGATTACAGTTTTAGGTGGCAATTTAGCACTTTCCAAGAACATGCAGACAACAAACATACTGAAGATTTCTTCCATTGTGCAAACGCAACTCTTAACGAAGACTCGTGAACACCCTGCCAGATTGCCCTGAGTCACAACTTGGCAGGCATGTGAGGCAAAACACTTACACGTCTTCCTCAACTTACTGCTTCTCTCCTAAAATAGAGCAGACACCTCACCAGAACTGGAGGCCAAAGCCTGACGCCTGGGAGAGCATTGTTGTACGTAGACTCGTGAGGTGAGGTATCAGCGCTGATAAACTCATCCTTGCATGACTCATCCAACCCCTGGCCCAAGACAGACACTGCTCTGGGAAAAAGAAATTTGTTCCTAACACTTTCTCACTAACTCCATGTGATTATAGGCATTTTGCTCCAATAACAAAAAAAATCGTATTTTGAGCCTATCTGTGTGATTCAGACATAAAAATTCAGAATTCTTTTAAACTGTGAAGGCATAGAAACTGTGTTGGATATGCAGCCATCATCAGAGGTCAGCAAAGTTTTCTCTAAATGACCAGATAGTAATATTGTTGACTGCGCAGGTTAATATATGGGTTCTGTCTTGACTATTCAACCCTGCTGCTGTAGTGCTAAAACAGTAATAGTCCATATGCACAGATAGGCATGGTTGTTTTCCAATAAAAATGCATTTACAAAAATAGGCATCCTGTTGGACATAGGCCATAATCTGTCTCTCTCTCACGTAGAGGCCTACAGATTACAGTACACTATGAGTCATTTCTCCGTTCCTTGGGAGCTTTGACCAGATTCCATACTACCAAAGTATTTAAGAAACATTATTTGTTAGTGACAAAAGCAATAGAGAGTCTTTCATTAGATAAAATCTAGATTGTGTCATAATGGTGCCTTAGAAAAGAAACTTATCCAATCAGACAACTCTTCTTTCCTAAATAAAGACTAGTCAGTTCCCTTCTCATTTGATAATGAGAAAATGAGAAGATACTTAATTATCCTTCACCTAAAAAATAGGCTTAGGCATCAGTGACCTAGCAGGATCTCCGAACAGAAGTTATTGTGAGATTTTCAGCAGTGAGTAGGACCTTTCTGAGCTGCATTGCAAAGCAAAATGCACATAAATCAGAAGTCTAAAGGAGTGAAAACAGAGATTATTGTCAAAAAGTCGTGCCAGGGCAGTGCCTGTGGCTCAGAGCAGTTGGGCGCTGGCCCCATATACCAGAGGTGGTGGATTCAAACATGGCCCCAGCCAAAAAAAAAAAAAAAAAAAAGTCAGGCCAAAGCAACCAGAAGGTAAACAATGTGAGAAACTTCCATTCCGGTAATGTCTTTTATGAATAGAGAAGAAGAGGGTCCTTTAAAACAAACCATTATCTAGACATTCTACACAGTGCAACAACCTTAGACAGCCAGGGACTTTTTTTAACCTCAAAACACATTCTGAGTTTTATTTTTTTTTTTGTCTTTTAATAGTATCTTTTCTTAGCAGCATTGTTAGCAAGCTTTCTTTTGCTGTTTCAGTCCTAGTGTATTTCCAAAACAGAGTACTTTAAAAAAAAATAGTGGAACATGATGTTTCAAAGATAATTTAGTACACTCAACATTGAGGAATTCTGGGAAAGTAAAGAATTCAAGAAAAATAGCTTCTTCTTATCATGGAAGAAATCAGCTTTTCAGAGCAAACTTGGTTATATTGCCGATTGGTAGAGATGTCCCAAGTAATAAGCTATTTTTTTTTCACACGAGGTCATTTTTTATAATGATACTTCTTAGATCCTCTCGATAGTACTCTGCAGATCAGTACATGTTTTAAAAAAGCAAAGAAACGCATTCACAGAAAACCCTAAAATACAGTCCCTTCACATATATTCATCCCCTCTAATCCTCAACACACAAGGTCTGACAATCATGTTCACGATCTCATCCCACAAAAAGTGCCACACTCATTGCCCAGCATCACTCTGGTCTCCTTCAAAGCACTCCCATTGGGAGACTATGCACCAAACAAGCGCCTAGCCCCCTGTTCAAAGCGACACTGGAATTCTTTTTCTGTACTGGCCATCAGAGCTGTCATTGTACAGGGTCTGAAAATTAGGTTCCTGAATTCATCCTAGAAAAAAGGCTTTGAAGGGTGGACCAGATACTGGAGTCAGTGCACAGCTTCCCAAAGGCCACTTTGAAGGTGACCGTGGTGATATTCAGCAATGGGGTATGTAGCACTTTTCCTAGGACAAGTTCGCAAACATAAATATCAGGCCTCATATGTGTCTGGACCACCAACACAGTATAAAAGCCAGGTTGGGGGCTTTCTTTAGATGTACATTTCTGAATCTGTCTCGATACTTCCTCCTCTCTTATCCCCCCAAGAAAATCTAAATCCAAACCAAAGAGATCACCAAACCCTGTCAATTCTAGTAGCTAAACCTCTGAAATAGTTTTAAAACCAATCATTTTCTAGTCTTCCTGAGCCACATACATCCTAAGCCAGAGTTTCTCAAACTTTAGTTTCTGTCAGAACCACCTAGAGGGATGGTCCAAGCACGGATTTCTGGGCCCCACCCTGGATTTGATCAGCAGGGCTGAGTAGGGCTTGATAAATTGCATTTCTCACAAGATCTAGGTGACACTGATGCTGCTGGTCCTCAGATTACACCAAATAGAACTTGTGTGAACAACCATTATCTCTTATGTGGATTATTCATAGGGCAGCAAAAATAATCTTTGTAAAATGAAATATTCATTGTGTATCTTTTCTGCTTAATACACTTGGACTGCAGTTAGCTAACTGCAATAGCTGAGTATGGTCTACAAACCCTTGTGTGGCCGGACTGTCTACTCCTTCACTCCCACGTAACACCTGGCTGCCTTTCCTCCTGCCACATCTCCATTTCTCAAATGAGAGAACTTCTTCCAGGCCTTTTGCACATGTGGCTCTCTTTGCCTAGAATGCATTCCTCACTCTTTCCTCCAGGTGGTCAATTCTACTCACCCTTCAAAATTCAATTCACATATCACTTCTTCAATGGAGCCTTCCTTTAGACCCCAAATGTGTCAGACTCCCCTGTTACTTTCTACCATAGCAGTCAGCAACTTGCTTTCAAAGTATCTAACAGGTTTGTGTGATTATTTGAAAAGTCTTCCTCTTTTTTTAAACTGTAGGGTCTAAGAAGGCAAGTGCGTCTATATTCTCTCATGTGCAAAACTAAGTACTTGGTCCAAATATAGCAGCAAGTGCTCTAAAGTTTGTGTTCAAAGAATGAAATTAGTTATTATAAGATGAATTCAAACTTTGGTTTGAGTCATATTCTTTGCAAGAGTGATTACAAACAACAAACAACCAAGGAGCACACACTTGTGTCAGACACTGGCAAAGCACTCCACAAACAATGTTACAATAGGCCTACAAAGCAGGTGTTACTGCTGCTATTACTGTTACAGAAGAGAAAACTAAGGCTCCAGAAGTTAGAATAAATTGCTTCAAATCACATAGTTTATAAGTGATAGAAACTTTTTTTGTCAGGTAGGTAATAAACCTAGACTTGGAATCATTATAACAAGCATTTACATTTTCCATAGCTTTCTTACTTTATTTGGCTCTCTTAGCAGCTTATAAAAAATAAATAGCTCTGCATGTCTTTTATTGTCAAGATTAGATATTTCAGGGGTAAATGGCTTGGCTGAGATCATGAAGCATATTAGTGAATGTGCACGAACTCACACTTGGTCTTCACACACAAAAGCTGTAATTTTTCCCATTTCCACTGTAATGGAAAAGGTAAAAAATGATTTCTATGTTAAGATGATTTTTACTACATTTTTCCCCTCAAATATGCATCTGAAAACAAGAATTCATTTGAACATCCTCCCAAGACCAACAGTTAGACTACTTCTTACAGAACTCTCAGCCCTGGAGATGTTCACATGTCAGTGCTTCTGGTAGAGCAAAAATGCTTCTCGTCACATTCAGAATGGTCCCACTGTCTCTAGTGTCACACACGGGGATCCCTGAGTTGTGTGCAAGTTGCCGGCATCATCTTCCTTCTCTGGTGAGTGTCTTCCCGGCTTTGTCTATCCAGCTTGCCCTGGAGAGGCGCTTACTTCTCTTGGCTGCCTTATTTGTTTACCTCCTTTGTGCCTGCCTTGGCCCAACTTGCCAAAGGCAGTGGTGATAGACAGGACTAAGGCAGAGCAGAGGGACACCAACTGATGATTCTTCAGACCCCAATCCCACATTCCTGAATTAAAGTGCATCAGAATTTTAATCTGATCACTTCCTATGCAAATAGATATTGGGTTATGAAGCCAACAGAAAGCCCTCTACCTGTGTAACATGACGCCTTCTATCTGTGTAAGACAGAGAATTGAAAGGGGTTCTCTAAGTAGAAAAGAAGCAAATATCCTAGCAATGCAACCAGTGTTCAGAAACAGACAGAAAAGGGGGAAATGAGATCAGGAGTCTGAGGAAACATGGGAGGGAAGGTAACCATAAAGGTGAAACAGAAAAGTAAAATCAGCTTATAGGAGAGTGTGGAGATAGATCATCTCCAGGCTCTTCTAACATGGAAGCAATACAGAGTTTCAATTACAATACAGAGCTACATTTAGGCCATGTAAATATCAAGATTAATATGATAGCGGGACGACCCTCAACCATGCCCAAATCCATAGGAAAGAGAGATGTATAAGGAGAAAATCAAACCACAGCGTGGTACCTACTATAAAGAATGGAAGGAGCATATGAAACAGAAGGTAGTAGCTGAAGACCTCACAAATGAGACGGGCTTGAATTAAGTCTCAATGGTTTTATTAGCTTAATGTGCTGGTGGCAGTTAAGGATAAGGAATAGCATTCCTGGCAGGGGTACAGCAGGTACAAAGATATGAAGCACTTTAGAACATAAAGCATTAAAAAGCCCACAAAACTATAAAATAATTAGTTGAGTAAAAGTACGAGATGTGCTAAAGTGGGAATGATGAGGAATGAAGGGAGGAAGGAGGGTGGGAAATGGGAAGGATGAATTTAAACAGGGAGATGTGGCCTGGGACTAGCTCACGAGTGGCTTTCTATGTGAGACTGAAGAGTTTTCATTTATCCTAAAAGGCAATGAGGAACCACTGATGGCTCTGTCATAGGAAAGTAGCACCATCTGATGGCACTGTAGGAAGATGACTTTGGAGGCAGCAAGGAAAACAGATTTGAGAGGCACATGTTTTTCCAGATTAAAATGAATTGTTGCAACTAAGGCAGTGTCAGGAAGGATGAATCTCTAGTGCCAAAAAAATGTAGCTTGGGAGTTAAGGCTCATCAGTGTGAAATAAAGCATAGCAATATTTATATTATTGCATAATTGCAGTCAGTCAATATTATATAATTATTCATGTTGCAAATCTACATTAAGAGCGTCTAAATGATGCAATTTGTGTGTTTGTTAAGTTTACAGCTCTTGTCCAACTAACATCACAGAGCCTGTGCAATATCTCTTTGCAGACAGATAGATGGCCATGCCTTTCTAGTTAGGTAAGGAGGAACTAGGGATCAGCCTGCAGGCCAGAGATCAGAGTTACCTCTAAACCTAGGCATCAGATTCCAGGCATTTCCATGTCAAGTTCAGATGACGCTTGCAAATGAAGAGTAGGAAGGAATTTGTCAGAGGAGAGGAAGGAATATCTGTTAAATGGCTATTATGCCCAGGGCCATCCTCACTGGCATGCAACCTGTGTAGTCATGCAGAGCCATGCTTGTGAGGGCCCTGTGCTTTCATTCAATGCTCTACTGATGCTGTTTTGAAATTCTTAGCAACTTCTTAAACAAAGCGATCTGTATTTTATTTTGCAATGAGACCTGTGAATTAATTGGCTGCTCTCAATAGTATGTGCTGAACAATAGTTATCTCCTTTGGCCCCTCATCAGACATCTGTGAGGCTGACCTTGGGTCTTTATTTTAGAGACGATCAAGGTGAGGCTCAAACAAACAACATCACTTAATTACTGAGTCGTAGAGAGCTGAAATTCCACTCCAAGCGGTTCTAAACTAGTCTTTTATTTGTATAGCCTTTCAGAGATAGTCCTTAGCCTAGCCATAGTAAATGCAGCAGGAAGATCTTTGCCAGGGCTCGATCCTCAAAGTTCAATGTCATTTCTTCTCATCCCAGAAAAAGAGAGAACCTTTAAAATAATGAGCTTCTCTTGTTTTGAAGGGAACTTCCTTAGTTCCAAGGATTCTTAAACATTGTTTGTGATTATATTTCATTTCTGGCTTATAATGATGGAATAATGAATAGTCATAGGTACAATCATGAGTAACTTAATGGGTTCTGCCCTTGATATCTTGCCAGCTATGCCTTCCATGGGTATGCACAGCACCTGGTAAGCCCATTCATCTACTCTCATAGACCATGGGCAGGTGAGACAGTGCCACGTGCTTCCTAGGTGCAAAGCTGAGGGTCTGGTCAGACTGCCAGGACTTGGATCTCAGCCCTCTCACTTAACTTCTCTGTGAATTAGTATCTTCAACTGTGAAATGGGATATTAATAGGATCTACCTCAAAGAACTGATGAAGTAACGAGACAGACAAAAGGCAAAGAGCGTAGCACACATGGCTTGGCCTACATGGAACTCATGGTAAAAGCTAGCTGTAATTATTTTATGAAGTCATCTGTACTAAGTCAGGAAAGTGCTAAGGCTGACTTTTAATAAATGAAAGTATGGAGGAATTTAGTTAGCAGTAGTGAATGCTAAATCTCAGCAGGACAGGCCAACCTAAGCAGTTTCTGATAATACACTGCAGCCTGATCTCCACACCTGTCTCTCTCCATTCTGATCATCTTGGCTGGAGAGCATGGGCCACTGACAGGCACTGAATACTCAGACTAACGTAAAACCCCTGCTTATTGATTAAACAATGCAACTTTAAACTTAACCACGGCCACAGAAAAAGAACAGGTTCTGTCTCAGAGTGGCTTGTTCAGACATGTGAGAAGCAGACCAGGAAAGCTGCCTACGTTTACAAGTACAAAGCTTGAAGGTACACAGGAAGATTTACGGCAAGGAGAACCTTACGAGCAGCCTGCATGTGATGTCATACTTTCAACCCAGGGTCTCTCTGAGCCCTTTGCCTTCCTGCCACAATGACTTTGAAATTGTTTTCTGTGTATGCACTTCTGAGAGTTACCTCCTGAAAGCAAAAGACACAGGAGCGAAATATAAAATATCAACCTCCTATTAAGAATGAAAGGACATTGGAAAATCATCATCAAATCTTCAACCAAAACATGAAAAATGGGGTGGTGCCTGTGGCTCAAGGAGTAGGGCGCCAGCCCCATATGCCAGGGGTGGTTGGTTCAAACCCAGCCCTGCCTAAAAACTGCAAAAAAAAAAAAAAAAAACCATGAAGAATGATGCACACATTCTTTTTGAGGGTGTGTGAAGTCACAGGGAAAGGCTCAGAGGAATCAGACTAGAAAAAGCAAACTGAATATAGTACCAATAATCTAACCCATAGTTCTCTAAAACATGCAGTTGTAGGAAGCCTGGAAACTGGTCGGTGTCCCTACAGAACTCACAAAAACTACAAATTTTACAAGCATAAGAATCCATAAAAACCAAAAGTTCTCTAGCTTCTTCCTATACACACCCACACCCACACACATACACATAGAGAGAATGTGTTTCTATAAATCTAGACAATGAGGTTGTATGACACAGCTGTACATTCTTTGACACTTTTCTCATCAGCAGATGGGGTTTAAGTCTCCCTCCTGCGAATTTGAGTGGCTTTGTGGCTGTTCCAGTCAGTATGGGTTTATGCTATGTGACTTCCTGACAAGGTCACTAGGGTCCTACAGTTCCTACCTGGTTCATGGAACACTAGACTATTAGACAAGTGATGACCTAGAGACTTCCATGCCAAAGAGAACATGGATAGGCACTTTGGTTGATTGTTCTAACTGATCCTGGACTTCTAAGATGCTAGACTTGAATGAAACTAGTGTATCAAACTAATGTATTTCCTGGACGAACCACAAACAACCAATCTCTGTTAACTCAGAATGGAAAAAGAGTCAGCCACCCGAGCTCAGCCAAAATTTCTGTCCCATAAAATTGTAAGATATAATATTATAACCACTATTTTAAGTTACTTAAGTATTTTGCTACGCAGGATAGGTGACTGCAGCACTGAACAAACTGTCTTGTTTCCTTGACTCTGCTACTTTGGGAGTAAGAACACAGTAATATCCATTTCAACAGAAAACTTTTCCATCTCATTTTCAGTTCCTTTTCAGGAAACCATGCCCCCTTACGGTTCTCCACAAATACTTCTAAAATCCAGAGGAAATGTCTTCACAATCCAGTCCTCTTGGTTTTCAGTGAAACAAGGATCTAAGTTTTGCACTGTCCTGCTGTTCACTTGGATGCTTTCAGTGTCTGTCAATCCATCATCCTTTGCCAGACTAATGCCTGTGGTGCTGATGACTCTGATGACTCTGATGACTCCAACAGTCTGCAGAAATATTTATTAAAAACACCACACTTTCCATTGTATCACCCTTGTCTTGGCTTGGGCTATGGTTTGACCCATGGGAGGGCTGGGTGGGAAAATGATCTTGTTTTGCTCAGCATGATCTTTTCTTTCTCTCCAGGTGTCACTCAACCTTAGGATAAAGCCTATTTTTTATGTGTAATCTCAAGTCTTGGTGCCCTAACTCCTCTGAAGTAGATTCCTGGCTATCTTGCCTCTTAGTTCCAAGACAGTGGTGAAATTCTAAAGTAACTGCAAGGGATGCCCACGCTGGGAACTCTCATATTCACAGAAAATACTTGTTTAGGCACTACACTTCCCATTAAAAAAACACATTCATGGTGGTCATTTATTCTGCGAGTGGCTATGATACTGTTTGCTCTCAAATTTAGATTTTACATGAAACCATTCTATATGCAATGCTGCAAACCCATTTTCCTAACAGTCAAATGGGAAGGCATAAATACTACACATTTAAAATGTTTATTTTGAGAGTACCTTGTCATTCCAAAAGCCTGAGGCTTTGTTTCTTTTCCTCTATTGTGTTCCAATTCTGAAATACCTAAAGGGTATAATCAAATATTCTAAAACTCTTCCACAGAGTCATATTGAATAACTGAATATAAAAGAACTTGCTAAGAATATCTTATATATAAACTTAGTATTGAAAAAAGAATAATGGAGGTAAAAGGTCTGTACCCTGAATATTATGACATTGATGAAAGAAACTGAAAAAAACACAACTAGAAAGATACTCCAAGCTTACCAATTGGAAAAATTAATATTTATAATATATCCATTTTAACTAAAGCAATATACAGATTCAATGCAAGTCTTACCAAAATCTCAATGACATCTTCACAGAAACAGAAATAAATCCTAAAATTTGTATGAAACCACCAAATATCCCAAATAGCTAAAGCAATTCTAGGGGGAAAAAAACCCACAAAGCTGGAGGCATCACACTTACTGATATAAAATTATAGTACAAAGTTATAGTAACCAAAACAGTATGGTACATGCATAAAAACAGACAAATAGACAGTGAAATAAAATAGAGATTCCTAAAATAAATCTAAACATATGTGGTCAACTAATTCTTGACCCTGTACAGTAGGGTCTGTATAGAGGCAATCAAGTTTAAAAAAAAAGTCACCAAGAAGTCATTTGGGAAAAAGTCTCTTTAATATATGATCCTGGAAAAACTAAATTTTTATGTGAAAAAAATGAAATTGGACCTTTATCTTATGCCATACATAAAATCCAACTTAAAATAAATCAAAGATATAAATATAGGACCTGGAACCATAAAATACTTAGGAGAAAGAAACACAGGAAAAAACTCTTTTGCATTAGCCTTGGCAATGATATTTTGGATGTCACACCAAAATACTTGGGCTATAAAAGCAAAAGCAAATTAGAGTACAACAAACTGACAGTCTTCTGAACAGCAGAGAAAACCATCAACAAAATGAAAAGGCCATCTATAAATTGAGGGAAAATTGCAAATTACATGTAAAATAAGAGGTCAGTGTATAAGCTTTATAAAGAACCCATACAAATCAATAGCAAGAAACCACAAAAAACAAATAAAAAATGGGCAAAGGACTTGAATAGATATTTCTCCAAAGGCATAGAAATGATCAACCAAAATATAAAAAGTGATGAACACCACTTCATTATGGAAACACAAATTAAAATCACTATGAGATATCACCTCACATCTGTACATATTATTTTCAGAGACAACATATATATGTGTGTATATATATATATGTATATTTAATAATAGTGGGAAATAAAAGTGAAGTCATCTGTGATAATATGTATTACAACAAGATATATATATATGTTGAAATATATATTATTTCAAAAAGAAATGCTCAGGTTTGACCAATTAGAGCAGAGGATACAATAAAACAGTTGGATAATTGGATTGGTATGTAGAATCACTTGGAATGCAACAGCTCTCAATGTAGAGAAAATGCAGATATGCTCCATCAGAGTCACAAGTATAATCACTCATTGCCAAGAGTTTCTGAAATGGTGAAATTCTGAACAAGGCAAAGTTCAGTCTTCCCTCACATCCAGTATGGTTTTATTGTTATAAATTCAGTGGGAAATTAAAGCCTTCCCCAAACACTTTGTGTGTTAACTTCTGAGTTCAGGTAATTAGAAATCAGTATTTCATTTCCTGGAAAATCTGACTGGATGTTAGAAAGTCATGCAATGGACAAGTCCTCAATTATAGATCATTCCACACATTACAGAATATTTTGCATATTTGATTCTTACCCAACTAACAACAAAGCACTTCCTTAATGACTGAGGCAAACATTCCCAGAGATTTTGAAAAACGCCCTGGAAGCTGGTACCATCTCACTCTACAGAAAATCATTCCAACAAGGAGCTGGAAGTCAAACCAGAATGTCTATGCATCTTGGTTTCTTCATTTACTAATTTATAATCCCAGGCATCTAACAGCACCTAGTCTCCTTAATGTGGATCTCACTAGGTGTTTTAGGCTGAATTTTACCACCCAAAAAGATATGCTGGAGTCTAATCCCCAGTACCTCAGAAGGTGACCTTATTTATAGTAGGATCTGTATAAAGGCAGTCAAGTTAAAAGAAGGTCATTGTGGTAGGTCCCAATCCAATATATCCTTATAAAAAGGGGGAATTTGGATATAGGCACTCATCTAGGAAGAACACAATGTAAAGACAAAGGCCCAGATCAGGGTAATACTTCAAAAAGCCAAGGATGTCAAAAATTGCCAGCAGACCACCTGAAAGGAGGTGAGAATAAAGATTTAAAGAGGAAATTAAAATGATATTGTTAATTTTGCAACAATATTATCCTGATATATTAGCTTGTTAGGGCAACCATTATAAAGTACCATGAACTGATTGGCTTAAACTTTGTTCTCTAGGTTCTTCTCGTGAGAAAAAGGGGAGTAAGGACATTGGACCTATTTAATATAAAAACGGGCTTAAAAGATGAGCTTTCTGTAGAGAGGATATTTTAAGATAAATGCATAAAAGTTGGAGCTGGTAGATCCAGTTGTGATGGTCTTCCAGGATATAGAGAAGACACAACTTGCTGACACTGACCTTCAGCCAGTAAGCTAGAGTCAGGAGGGAAACAGACATGACAGGACCTAGCTGCGTGTCCAGTCTCAGCTTGAAGGGTCATGAGAAAGAATAGGGAAAACCAGAGATAATCTCCCCACTAGGGGGTTTCATGGCTCTGAAGCATGGAGAAGCCGCAGTGGATAGTTTTTTAGGAACTTTGAAGGCAAAAGGGACCTTTCTTCTTTTCCATTTGGAACTCTTGAGAAAAACTGCTTGTCGGACGAACTCTACCACTATGAAGAGAGCTTCCTGCTTTCAAGGAAAGGTAGCAGCATAAATGGGAGCTTCCCTTTGCTTGTATGTGTGAGGGATGGGCACGTTCACCTATTACTCTCCCAAGGCAAGGGACAAAGAGGGTAGAGGATAAATGATGAATGCCTTGAGCAGTGACATCATGAAGAAAGAGGTTAAAATTAAGAGGGGCCTAGAGTAGCTGCAGGAGATGAGGGGAAGTGAAGTAATGCAGCAGCACCTGCCACAAATCTGAGCTGTGAATGCCTAAGGGGGGCATCAGACAGGTGCGCCAGGCATGAAACAGTGGCCCTCTTACGCTGTGCTGTGAGTGCATAAAAACCTCTCACACTGTAGCCATGCACATGGAAATTTAGGGAGAACAGAAGAAAAAGAAGGCGACTCTCAGAGACAGGGCTCATATACCCAAAGCAATTGCACATTGTCTAAAGATATTGTTTAAAACACTACATGAAAAACAGCAATGGTAGCAGATATTGATTTTTGAAACATCCCCGATCCTTTCACAAAATTAAAGCAACTCAGAGAGCAAAATTAGGAATCCACAAAAGACAGTGTTGTAGGACCCGAGACCATGTATCTCCATAAACGTCAAAATAGAGGATGACGGGACAAAACCTAGGAGCTAAAACCTTATAGAAATAGCAGCTTCGTAAGAAAAAACAGACGAAGAAAGAATGAATTCTCAGCCTGAGGAGCTTGGGACCTTATAAATTATCACCAGGTACATGGCCCAAAAGAAGAAATCCTCCAGGAATGGGAGATTCCATAGACAGCTCTGAATACAATTAAAATGTAAAGGCAGCATCACGGCCGCCCATTTGGAGGTGAGCACGGGAGAGGGCTACAGAAAGGATGGTGGTGAGACTGCCTGGACTTCTGTGCTCTCAGAAAATCCAGCACAAATTCTGTCCTGGATAGAACTCGCTGCTGAGAAGAAACTTCTGGAACCAGAAACCTATTTAATTATAGCAGAAAAATCAGGGTAAAGAAAAGATTCAGATACTAGTGTGGGAGAGGCTCGCACTAGGAGAGGAGGCCTATCTCAGAAAGGAGTGAAGACAGGGCTACACAAAGAAGGAATTAAAAAAAAAAAAACACACAAATACTTTTTAGTAATGGCACGAGGAGACTCAGAGCCACGTATTCAGCAAAGCTTCTCAAGCCCTCTTCCTTTACCTACATTCTCTGAAAAGCCCAGGAAAACGTGTCTTATTTAAACATGACAAGAAAAAAGCATGAAAGAAAAGATAAAGAGAAGCATTATCTGCATAATATAGGTGCAGCAGGTAAAAATACACTCAAAATATTCCATAAATAAACAAAGAACAAATATTTCAAAATGAGGGAAAGGTCATGAAGAAGAGAATATAAAGTCTGAAAGGTGACTTAGGCTCACAAATTATGTGTATAGGAGTTATGGGCTGAATCATGTCCCCTCAAAATTTGTATGCTAAAGTCCAAACCCCATCACCTCCAAATGTAACGGCATTTGGAGATGGGTTTTCAGAGGCAGCTGGCTTAAAATGAGGTCCTATGGGCAGACCTATAATCATATCTTATAAGAAGAGGAGTTCTGCCGGATAGACATTCTTTTGCAAGGTGAAAAACAGTGGGTAAAGTTTACTACGTGTAATAAAAGGGAGGAATAACAAGACCTAAGTGTAGGAGGCAGGCAGGCTGAATTCCTGGCGGACCTTCCAACTCAGGGTGAAGTGCCCTGTCAGGGGAATGTCTACGTGACTGTCCCTGCATGGGGATTCAGCAGTACCGGCGGGCGAAGTCAGTAAAGTTAAGATAGCTTGAAGAGATGAAACTTGTTTCCCCCCTTTCTCTTCCCTTGCGTTTATCTGGTTGCTTCGGATGCTCCATCACTCCATGTCTCTGTTTACTGTTTCCTCAGCCTTCCTGGAGGCGGTACTCTCCCTCTTCCCTTTTTTAACCTTGACTGCTAAGCACTAACTGCGGTGCATTCTTGCAGGGATACTCAGTTACAGTACCCAACAAAAAGACTCACGGGAAGAACAGGCTGCTGCTTGGCACATGAAACAATGTATGCCGGGCTTCCAGGTTTTATGCTAAAAGATGGATGTAAAGACTCTTGATTTCTCCAGCGCCATCTCTCTTGCTGACCACTGTCCCAGTTTGGGGTCTATGAGAACTTCAACATGTATGTATTGCTTATATTAAAAAATGATGAGCAAATAAACATCAGTGTTTTGAAATGGTTACCCTTAGTTAGGGAAGCCACTTATCTATTTGCCCAGAGTGACTCTGGTTAATGCATTTTGCACATTAACAAAAGTGGGTGGGACTGCTTTGTGAAATGGCATATTACCGGTACGCATTTCTGATGTATAGGTAGACCCTGGGCCACCTAGAGAGAGAACAAGAAATGAGAAATATGCTCTTTCCCTAAACAGCCTGAAGTGCTCTGTGAAAATGGTTCGCTATTCACTTGCCCCAGGAAACTCCACAAAGTCATGCAAGTCAGGAGGTTCCAATCTCCATGTTCACTTGAAGAACACAGTGAAACTGACCAGGCCATCAAGGGTATGCATATAGGGAAAGCCTATATGAAGGATGCTGCTTTAAAGAAACAATGTGTACCACTCTGACCTTATAATGGTGGAGTTGGCAGGTGTGCCCAGGCCAAACAGAGGGGCTGGACCCAAGTCAGTGGCCCAAAGAGTGTTGAATTTTTGCTGCACATGCTTAAAAATGCAGAGAGTACTGCTGAACTTAGGGGTTTAGATGTAGATTCTCTGGTCATTGAGCATATCCAAGTGAACAAAGCACCCAAGAAGCATCAGAACTTACAGAGCTCATGGTCACATTAACCCAGACATGAGTTTCCCCCTGCCACATGGAGATGATCCTTACTGAAAAGGAACAAACTGTTCCCAAACCAGAAGAGGAGGTAGCAGAGAAGAAAGAGATATCCCAGAAGAAACTGAAGAAACCAAAACTTACAGCATGGGAATAGACGCAGCATAAAACAAATGCAGATAACAGTAAACGGGGAAAATGAGAACTAGCCCCTCTGAGCATAAAACTGCAAACTATTTCCATTTCCATTTTAAACAGAAAAACATTTCATATGATATTTATTTGTGAAACTATTTTCTTTCTAATAATTACACATTTTTAAAAAATGATCCTTTCTCTATTTTGGTTTCCTCACCTATAATATGACAATAAAAAGAGTATCTCTTCCTTGGACCAAATAGGCTAATAGACAGTATCAGACAATTAAGTTCTCAGACTCACTCCAGAAATAGTGCTAATACCTCATTGCTGAAGATCACTGTGGCCACCTTCAAGGTGCTCCCCTGGGGAACCTATGCACTGATGCCAGTGCCTAGAACACCCTTCAAAGAGATTTTGGAACTCAGAGAGGTTGTTGTATAAAATTCTGACAAATAAGTTCACAAACTCATTCCAGAAAAAGTGCTGTGAAGGGTGAGCTAGGTGCTGGCCTCAGTGCAGCAAGGGGAGACTGCTTCAAAGATGAGCATAGTGACCTGCAGCGATGAAGTGGGTCGCACTGTTTCTACGATGAGTTCCCAAACTTCATTGTCTAAACTTGTATGTAAAAGTTAAATGTTTGGAACATTTTTCTAGCATATAATGTTATATAAATATTAGCTATTATTATACTTCTATTTTTGTTACTACTGAATTGTTAAAAGGTTGTACTCTCTCATAACTATTGAATATTTTATGAAGTCTGTGTGTATGTGTGCACGGCCCGCAGGTTTCACCGTGACTATTTTCTATATGTTGCTTAGAGGAAACCAGAATACCACAGAGAGAGAGGAGCATATATTCACATTATACTGGAACAGAGATGATAAGAAAAGGAATCAGACAGATGTGGACTAGTTTTTCAAATCCCTCTATGGGTTTGTTTTGAGCTGAATTACTCTGCTTTGGGGTATGAGATCTGCTGGAGAATGCTGCGTTCCATACTTTTCCCGGGTCAGGAGATGGGGTCAGATCCTCAAGGAAGAACAACTGTAGTGGGCAGAGAATAGGTTTGTCTCAAGAATATGGGGGTATTTGATCAATAAAGCATGAAAGGAGGGGCTGTCTTTATGATGGAGTTGGGGGGGCAGGGGAAGGCAGACTTCAAGACTTGAAGCAAGGTCCTGAACAGGGATTCTGGCAAGTAGGCAGTGTCAGTGAGAGATTCAACTTTTATTTTCCTTTGGACTCAATTCAGCAGTCGTATCTGCCATCCTGTTCCCTTTATAAGTATGTCTCCTTTATAAGTCCTAATAGACATCCTAAACTTTCAGTACACCCTGCTCCATGACCTGAGGTTAGGTTATTGGAATTACAGGCGTGGGCAGGAAAAGAAAGGGAAACCTCTTCCCCATCATTTTTTCTATGAGGTCAGGAGAACAACAGCAACCTGTAGGCAAAGAAGAACAATCACAGAATGTCAAAATGTATTGGGGGAGGATCAGACAAGGATCCACTTTCTAAAGCATATAAAGAAAATGACTCTTGAAGTCAAGAAGGAGGACCCTTAAGATCAGAAGCACATCTTTTAAAATCAGAAATCCAGACATCTTGTAAAGCATCCGTAGGTCCCTCTAATAATCAATTCCAATTCCCTTCGGTAAACATTTACTAAGAAACCATCCTCTGATACACAGTGCTCAAGACTCAAGGCTCCAGGCACTGGGGAAGCGGAGATACAGATGTACAGCCTCTGCCTCCAAAGGCTCACCACTGTGTGCACAGACAGATACTTATATAAATAGCTTTAATACAGCATGATTAGCTGAGGGTGGATGGCAATTTTCAATCACTCGTAACTGGATCAATTAGTTTGCTCAGAATGGCTGACAAGAATTCCCCATGGTGGCGCACTTAGAGGGGATTGGTGCCTTTAATGATTTCCACCTGAGTGCATCTGATGCTGTGGCTTTCTTATAAAAAACTGGGCTCAGGAGATTCTTTTGGGTGTTGGCTCCCACCCTCTTCTCCATACTCTCTACCTATCTAGTCCTAAAACCTCCACTTTTTGGTCTTCACACCTAGACTCTCCTCCTTAGCCTGAACATTTTTCAGTGGTGCCACATTTGACTATTCTGAAAAATCTTAAAAATGAAAACCCTCAGATGGATTTGGAGTGACCTACAAAGGCGCCGATCTTAAGAAGGACAAGCCTGCAGTCAGCGGATTTTTCAGACAAAGGCTATCCTATCCCCTTTGTTCCACCAGATAGTAGTTTTATCACTCCTTGCCAGTCTACATTCTCAGTGACGTCCTCCATTTACTTTTATCTACGCCCTCATTTCAATGATCCTGGTATAATTACACAGAGCTGGAATTCTTTTGTTTTATCATATTTGCTATGTAGGCCTTATCTATTGACACACAATGTTCTGAATAGTGTTCCTGGTGCCAAAGAATTGAGGTATCCTATGCCAAAGGGGTATTCTCCAATACTTTGGGACTATTATTCAAAAGCCACATGATCAGAGAATGTCCTCCAAAGACAAATAACTTACAAAAGGGAGTGATGTGCAGGCTCCTTTTTTTTTTTTTTTAAATCCCTGACATTGACCTCAATACTCCAAAGTAATGAGAGTAAGATATAGAACCCAGCCTTCCAGGACAAGACAGCCTCCCACTGCAAAGAATTACTAGCCCAAATGTCAATACTGACAATACTGAGAAACCCTGAGAAAGAGTACAGTTTAAATGTTGTTCTATAAAGACCTCCGAAATATAGTGATGCAAACAAGATAGAAATGCATTTGTTTTTGCCTGGAGTAGAAAGAGGGAGCTGTAATAATACCCAGGTTCCTTCTATTGTGTTGCTCTGCATTCCACTTTAATGTTGTCCTTGTCCAATGGTTAAAGTTGGCTTTTCAGCATTGTCTTAACTTTTGAACACCTATGTATTTGTTAGCTAGAGCTGACATAAGAAAATATCACAGACTGGGTGGCTTGGACAACAGAAATTTACTTTCCCACAGTTCTGGAGGCTAGAAGTCCAATATCAAGGTGCCAGTATATTTGGTTTCTCCTAAGACCTCTCTCCTTGGCTTGCAGACAGGGGCCTTCTTACTGTGTTTTCACCTCGTCTTTTCCCTGTGTGTGTGTGTACATACTTGGTGCCTCTACCTCACTTTATATGGACACACATTATATTGGATTTGGTCTCCCCTTATGGCCCCACTTAAGCTTTGTGACCTCTTTAAAAACCCTATCTCCATATACATCACATGGGGGAGGGGTTATGGCTTCAGTATATGAATATTGGTGGGACACAATTTCGTCCATAATTGCATGGAAAAGGGGAAGGAAAGACATTGGAGGAAAATAATAATTTCACTTTAGAGAGTTTACTCAGAAGTTACGTAAGTCATTCTTTTTCATATATCAAAGACTAAAATTTAGATATAAGCCCAATCTAACTACAAAGAAGGCTGAGGAATATATTCTCCAACCTGGTACACATGGATACAGATAAATTCAGAGGGTTACGTTACCATAAGGAGTAAAGAAAGCTATTAAAGTAAGGGAGAACTTTGGATATGGGGAAAATGCTGATTTGTTCTACTTTTTGATTTAAGAGATGGTACATTTGGTCATGGCTTCTTATTTATGTCTCATACACTAGCTTTTGACTTCAACTCCCAGGCCCCCTTGGCTCGTTATATCTATTCCTACACAAGACTCAAGGACTGTAGACACCATCTCCATTTCTACATTCTTTTTCATTTAGAAGAGAATCACTAAAATGCAGCCCCCCCAAAATACTTCATATTTTCCCAGTTGGCAGTTTTGATTCTGGGCAAATTTACTTCACCCTGAGACCCCATGTATCTTTCGTTTTGTTTTCAGATTAAAGTGAACACTAAGAAAGGCTCTGTAGCCAGGGAACGGGAAGAGAAAATGCGTATGCTGCTGTCTTTCAAATTAACTTTCTTTTTTTGCCAGGAAACACTTTGATCTCTGTCCTTAATGACTAAAATTAAGATGTGGTTCTTTAAATACATAATATTTGGAAGATATCCCTGGATAAACATTGATAAATATATCAATAACTATCATATATACTATATATTTTAAGAATCACAATATTATTGTGATTATTATTTTTAACATATAGTAACTCAGTTAATATTAAGACATTGAATAATTCTACTTCCAATTCTAAATTTCCAGGCACCTTATGCCCCAAATGGCTGACAAAAGGCCATCATCCAAGTCATCTGTGGCACTTCTCTAACAGACTATATTTATGTGAAATACCATTAAGCTTTAATGGGAGTTATGTAGAAATGACTGAGCTGAAAGAAGGCAACCTCTCACAACTCTTCAATTTGCACCAAAGGCCAACTCACCGTTCTTCTTGTAGAACATAATTTCTCCTTTGAATTCTGTTTTTTCCTCCAGTGACTTTTCTATCTGAAGCATCAGTTGTTCATTGGTTTCAACCCCAAATAAGAACTTGCAGCTGCAACTCTTTTGCATGACTTCAGTGCGGGCAAATCCAGCAAGTTCGCAGAAGCCATCAGAACAATAGACTATGGGGAAACCCTTAGCCACCTGGGCATTGGCAAGGATGAAGTTGCTGTCTGTAGGAAAAAAAGAGAAAATGCTCATCAACTAAACAAGTGGGAGAAACGCTTTAGTATAGCTCAATTTCAGTATAAATTTTAAGCACATGGGTTTAGCTAACTCTTAAATGCACGTCTTAACATGCTGCAGTGGAAAAGAGACCCTCCAAAACATAAAATGGCATTGGCCAGCAGGAGTATGCATTAAGCCCTGACTTTGGCTTGTGGTTTGAAACACGCTTGTTTCCCCCACAGTGTTCAGTGGCCTGATTTGAGGCGCTCACTTTCCAGAAAGGGATGGTGCTTTGGATCGTGGCTTCCATATCCTGCATCTGCCATATAATGTACTATGTATAGGTGAACTTGAAAGTTACTCAAGCACTCTAAACCTGTTTCCTTAGATTTGACGAGGCTAGGATTTGTGTATAAGTAATTTATAAGTGAGAGGTGATTCCAGGAGTACAACAAATAGGAGACTGAGACAGGGAGGGATGGAAAGGTAATAAGGGGGTTTCTGCTAAGGGGAACACACAAGGGTCCTGGAAATGGCTGTGAGGAACACAATTCAAGATTTTCCCACTTCAGAGAAAGAAAAAAATTATCCACCATTGCCCATAGCTCATTGATCAAAGGTTACTCTTGGAGTGTTAATATTTTGGCACTTCTGACTGACCCACTTGGGCTAAGCACAGTCTCCAGAGATCATTAGAGCAGCAAGACGGGAAAAGCCACCAGCATAGAAGGAAATGGTCTGCACACGATCTCAGGCAAGTCAAAGTAACATTGGCAGGGCAGTGACAGGTACGTTACAAGGATAAGGAGGCAACTTCATGAATGTGTTGTAGGAACTAATGAGATAATGCATGTTATATACTTAGCAAAGTGTCTGACACAAATAAGTACTCATGACCATAGATTTTTTTAATTCATAAAAATTATTGAGTGTTATTTATATCTTTATATTTTTATTAACAAACAAAAATTAGAAGGAAATCAGGAATGGTAGAATCTTTTTTAAGTGCTTAGAGATAACTCTTAGAGGACAGACTGAGAATCAGTATTCAGAAAAGGTTCCTGCAAGATGTATTTTTGAAGATTTACTTTGAAGGGTGGATACAATGTTTATTTTAAAAAGTCACAAACAGATATGGGGCTTAAACTAATGCATTTATAAAAGATATTGTTGGGTGACTTTTAGGTTTGGATGAATTATAGACTATTATTAAATCATTCATTCATTCAGCACATGAAACAAATGTTGGACTATCAGTATATTAATAGTTCTAGATGCTGGGCTTTTTTTACATGATAAAAATAAAAATGGAGGGCTGTGCATGGTGGCTCACACCTGTAATCTTAGCAGTCTGGGAGGCCGAGGCAGTTGGAATGCTTGGAGCTCAGGAGTTTGAGATCAGCCTAAGCTAGAATGAGACCCCCATTTCAAAAATAGCCTGGTGTTGTGGCAGGTGCCTATAGTCCCAGCTACATAGGAGGTTGAGGCAGGAGGATTGCTTGAGCCCAAGAGAGTGAGGTTTCTCTGAGCTATGATGCCAAGCATAACTTGGACAACACAGTGAAACCCTATCTCAAAAAAAGAAAAAAAAATATTTAAAAATAAAAATGAACAGAACTATAGGAAAAGCTGTCAAATGGGGGGGGAGCAAAATTCAATATAGTATGTCATATGAATCACAGAGGGTGACTGAAAAATGTATGCATATTTTAAGGAAAAAGCTGTATTCAAATTGTAACACTCAATATATACCTATAACATTTGTTATCTTGTATCTCTTATAATTATAGAAGCCAAATGTCATCAGTATATATTAAGTATTACAATTTGAATACAGTTCTTTTTCCCTTTTTAAAATGTGTGTACATTTTGGGGGCACCCTCTGTATTTATCAGAGAAACATATGTACATTTATCAAATAGGAAATATTTATGTAAATCTAAAAATAAAAGGACTGATAAACATACTCATCTTTAAAGAAAGAAACTGGACAGAGGTGAGAGGAATGCTGATTATTGAGCAATAATCAATACTGATTATTATCAGCATTGGGTATCAATCCTCATTAGTATTATTTAGATTAGTATCAATCTTTATATGCCCCACTTTTCAATCAATTGTACTCAATTAAAAAGTACAATATAAGTACCTTTTGAGTTTTACACAACATGCTTTATATATTTCCTATTCCAAAAGATTATGCTTAAAAGAGTTTACAGCAGACAGCCTATCTCACATGCTTCGAGAAAGGAGGACTCCAGCTACTTCTTGACAACCAGCAGGACAAGTACTGAAAATCTTTTCCATTGGTTTCTACATCTCCTTTGAACAAAACAAACAACAAACAAAAAACTGCAGTCTAGTGCCAGCCAGCAACACCAAGTCCCCTCTATTCAGCTTTCCTCCAATCGGTCCCTAACCACAACAGCCCCAAGTGTAAAGCAAACACCTGCATCCTGCCTCTTCTGAGCTGTTTTTTTCACCCTGCCGTTCTCCCCTTCTGAAAGCCAGAGCTAAAGACTCTACTGGGAAACCTTCAATTGTTTGAAGCCCTGAGATTAAATTAGATCACCCCAGACTCTCTTGAACTTTGCGGAATCCTTTACTGACTGTGTATTATATATTAGGCCTTGTCCAGGTGTGCTCCCTGTCCCTAAAGGTCACAGTCCTGAACCTGTGACAGTCTCCAGTGAAGTCCAGAGGCGGGCACCTTCTTCCTTCTTGGGTTTGTGGGCTCAGACTCATCAACGCCACACAGCTTGGGGTCACTCTCTAACCATAGTGTGTATCTCTCCCTCTTTCCTTTCTAAAATTTTGGCTGGGAGATTGATTAGAAAACTCACGTGTATAGTATTGACAAAGTACTCACATGTCCTGAAAGAGCTTTTAACACTCTTTCAGAGGCCGTTTTTCAGTTGGCTGCTAATATGTTTATTGACTTTCTATCATATGATAACACCAGGTGACATGGTTCCACTATATGACAGGTCCTAGCATGAGGTGACCAGTGCTTAAACAAAAATAAGCATTGTCTCTGGCTCTAGCAGATAATAATTGAATTAAAGAAATACATGAATATAAGCAACATTCATTGCATACAAGTTATCAAATCAGTGGTACATTATAGTAAGTACTATCAGAGTTGAGAATTTAAACATGCTGGACTTTGAAAGTGGTTTACTTGGAATAAGACAAAAATAGGTGGAGATGATTTATTAAAAGTTCTGGAGTGTTAGAAGCAGATGTCTGAATAGAGCCGGCTCCGGGAATGAATGGGGAAATAGGACTTGGAAACAGAATAAACATTACATTTTTTCCTAAAATCCAATTTCCCTTTACTTATATAGCTACAATAGTTTATGTTTGTAAGTTTTTGTCTGATATACCTCTTCTCATGTATGCACTTTCTTTTCTCTTTTCTTTTTTTGAAACAGCATCTCAGTCAGTCACCCGGGTAGAGTGTCCTGGCATCATAGATCACAGCAACCTCAAACCCTTGGGTTCAAGGATCCTCTTGCCTGAGCCTCCTAAATAGCTGGCACCACAGGCACCCACTAAGACACCCAGCTAGTTTTTTATTTTTAGTAGAGACAGGGTCTCACCCTTGCTCAGACTGGTCTCAAACTCCTGAGCTCAAGCAATCCGCCCGCCTCCAACTCTGAGTGCTAAGATTACAGGCATGAGCCACCGTGTCTGGCCTCCCATAATTCCACCTTCAAACCTTCTAGGGAATTATGTCTTAGTTGTGTCTTGTACATGGCATATATCTAAATTTATTAAAAGTACAATATAAAAATATATCCTGAACTAAAAATTGACATAGTCACTTTTATTATTACTACATTATATTGATTTTTTACCAGCTTAATTTGTTCATTCTCTTTGCTGTTTTTATTTTCCTTTTCCACTTTTTATATTATTATTATTTTTTTTTTTTTGAGACAGAGTCTTGCTATGTTGCCTTCAGTGGAGTGTGGTGGCATCACAGCTCACACCAACCTCAAACTCTTGGGCTTAAGCAATTCTCTTGCCTCAGCCTCCCAACTAGCTGGGACTACAGGCACCTGCCACAATGCCTGGCTATTTTTTGTTGCAGTTGTCATTGTTGTTTATCTGGTCCAAGCTGGCTTCCAACCTGCGAACTTCAGTGTATGTGGCTGGCGCCATAACCACTGTGCTACAGGCATCAAGCCTCCTTTTAAAATTAGAAAATATAACATACCTAAATTAAAATTGTATACTATTATTGAACAACAACGAACACCTGTAGCTCACTATGCAGTAAATAAGCCTCTATACACCATGCAGACTGTAATTCCGGAAATCCTTCCCCAAAGAAATATATATGTTTTTACAATAATCACTCCCATTTACATAGTTTTTGCCCCTTGCTTATGTATTCTCATGCAACATACTGCCTATTTTTAATATTTAAAGCATATATAATCTTATTTCATTCTACATATTTCTTAGTGACTTGCTTCTTTTATTACTTTTCTTAGCAGTTTTACAGTGGTTATGGACATAAGTAAAGTCAGTCCTTCAGAGATACAATAAGCTTCTAAAAAAAAGATGCTGAAGGATTCACCAAGTTGTCTGATCTGCATGTTTCGATTAAGGATTATAGTGTGTTTGGGGTGGTTAATTCTTTCTGCAAATATACAACAAAAACAAAGCAAAAAAAAAAAAATAAAGGCATGTATTTGGCCTTTTCTGTTTATATTTAGCACTTGTCCTTGCTATGTAATTGCATTTCAATTCCCAAGAGAATAGTGGCAGTCTGCACTTCCTCAGGCTCAGTGTACAAGCTATATGAATGGTCCTGTTTGGGAAAGAGTAGCTCCCTGCGACCAGCTATCTACTTGGAAACATATGCTTTTCTGAATACCAGGCCTGGAATCCCTAAAGAAGAAACATGACATTTACTTTAGAATTATGTAAAACAAAGCCACAAAGCTGCTGCCATAATAATTACCAACCCATCGTGGGTATATCACTATCCATACATATGCTGAGGGGATTTAACCTTTTAAGGAATCAATTATGCATATGTGATATGCATCTAAATGCCGCACAGCTTTTCTCTGCTTGTTTCTAGGTCATTTTTTGTGGAGTTTGACACTGACAGTAAACAGGAAGATCTACATGCATTTACATATTAGGTGGTTGATAATCTCTCTAAACGCCTCCTCAGCAAAAAGCTTTCATGAATCATCAGAGAGGATCTCACAATAGGTAAAGACACAGCCCATTTCGTCTGACCTCCTAATGTAGAGCTCCACTTTCCCCATTCAGATAAAAATGGACTATTTCCTTGTTGACTTCCCAAGCACAAAGAGAATGGGAGTGGGACTAGGAAGATACAGAAGCAAAAAGAAAGAGAGACAGGAGGGCAAACAGTGACCTACTATTAACTTCTCCCATCTCTGTACTTGCCCCACTTTTCAGATGGGAACAAAGACCTTGGAGAACTTTACTTTCCAGTGCAAGATCCAAAGCTAGGGATTAAGACCTGGCCTATGTGATGACTTATTTAACTCTATCATGCATTTTGTTAAAAAAAAAAAAAAAAATGACTGACTTTCCACCCGCAGGAGAAATGGGGAAAATGTTTCTACCTATTTCAGTCTCTCAATAGCCTAAAGCCACAGATTTTTCTCGTAGAGATTATTTATTAATAGCTCATTGATGACACCTCCAAAATCAATCTGAATCTCTTAGGAAACTCCCTGTCACTTCTTCCGAATTCCCTTCAGAAAGTCAATATTTCAAAAATAGTACAGAAACTTCCATGCTTCCAAGGTATTTTGCAGAGGCCCGCTCCACAGTGTCATAGGAAGCACAGAAATGTACTTCCTAGTCAAATAGGCTGGTTTCCAATTGCCTCATGTGTTTTTTATGTATATTACAGTACTTTCAAAATGTTCCCACTGACATATCCTCCTACAAGGTCAATAAACATATATTTCAAGGGGCCTAAAGGGATAGCCCTAAACCCAAAACTGTTTCGAAATCTCACAGAATTTTGCATTCTACTCTTTCATAAATTTGTGCTTATTTTAGTGTTTTTGATTTTTTAAAATATAGATCTGCCAATATTTTAATTCAATTGGAAATTCAAGAAAATATGCTGTATGTTGTCTGTGACTTTGTGCATATTGCTTAGTACTCCACTAGGTTTGAAAACATAAATCTACATAGAATAGTGTATGCTTAAGAAGATGATGTGGCTCTCAATTGTTCTTTCCCTGCAAGCCTCAGATACTTAAAGATAACCGTCTCAGCATCGAGTCTACCAAATCTCCTTATGGCAGACCCCTGGAGCCATTCAGAGCAATGACTATACACTGACAACATTGTAGGGACATCTGTACACCCTTGGCTCTCCCAGCCAATAACGCAGACACTTTGATAGTCCAAATCTTTATTTCTGAAGAGTTCCTTTGATATTGGCTTCCCCAAACTTTTGTGTAGTGTTAGCAAGTATTCATATTTATAGACCCTGCAGCCGAGGAAGACTAGCAAATTCAAGTCCTCTGCCCTCATTTTCCTGGAGAGAGCACAGGATAAATAGGAACTTTTAACATGGTTTTGTAAGTTGCCCCTGTGCTTTCAGAATTTACCAATACACACAGGTTCAAAAAAGACAACATTGTATCTCTCATGGTAGTGAGCACAGCTTTCTCGGGAGATTACTTTCTTCAGGCTGATAGAATATTAATGTCTATAACTTTAAAATATTTAAATGATTTCGGCCCTTTATATTGATTTCAGGGAGGTTAATTTTATTATTTCCAAGTATGATGGAATCATTATTAGATTAATGGTACTGGCTGCAAGCTAAAGTTCTCTGCATGCCCTGTGCCAAAATTTAGGAGGTTATTTGGATTTGAGGACTTTTCTAAGCTTACAAAATAGGCAGATGGAAAATTTGTGAAGAAAAGTTCTCATAGTCCTTGCGATTCACATATCATCTGGTGCCATGCTTCACATTGTACTATTGCTGGCTTTCATCCTTCATTTGTAGTTTGATTTTTAAAAATTATCATTTCAGATAGACAGAGAAAGACAAGAAGAAAAAACATGTAACAAAGCAAAGCTCAAGGTGGAACTCTAGTGCTGACATAGTAATAAAAAGGAAGAAATTGAAAGGAGAATATCTGGCTCCCGTCAGTCCAATAAATAAAGAGACAAATACAAACAAATGTCCTTGACCATCTTGCTACTGGGCACGTGGTCCTGGGCCAGAAATATCACCCTCAGGTAAGGCTTAGAAATTCAGAATCTTCAGCTTCACTCCAGAAGAAGAATCAGAATCTGCATTTTAACAAGATTCACATGTATGTGAGTATGATAAAGTTTGAGAGCTCCTTTAGAATTGAATTGGAAAAGTCTACAAGAATTCATTGATAATAAATGGTTGAGAGAAAGTAGTTGTGTGCCTGAGGATTATAAAAAGAAAAGGAGATGTATTTTCAGTGTATGCCCTTTTGAACTTTTGAATTTTTTCCTTAAGCATGTAATACCTGCTCAAAATATCTTCCTAATGTTTATTTAACCATTCATTTGAATGCCTTAATGAAAACAATTTGGTTAGAAAACACTAGCAATCCTAATGAAGTTAAAAATGTATGCGAGCAATTTTTTAATTTCCAGTAAACAGGGGGTGGAGTAAGATGGTGGAGGAGAAACAGCTTTTTTGAAACCGGGCATGGTGAGATAGGGGAGAGAAGACTCCAGGCACCTCAGGATTGTGGGCTTTGCCCAGAAACATCCTTCAGGGGCACAGGGAAGCAGTGCGAGACTCAGGGACCAGGAGGAGGATGAAAGAAAGCAGTGGAGAAGGGGCAAATGTTTGTGTTTGGTCTGAGGCCACCAGCCATGGTGGCTGCAGGCAGCAGCAGCCACAGCAGTGGTGAGAGTATGCAGACAGGGAAGGTCTTCCCTGTGGGGTTTTTGGCCTTGGGCACTTAGTTGAGTTATTTTGGGAGATGTTGGGTGAACCATCAAGTGACTTTGAACAGAGCCCAGAGATTGGGACTGAGCTGAGGGGGTATTTGGCTGCAGGCTGCATGCAACCATTGTGGGAGAGCTGCCTTGCAGGCTTGGCTCTCTGGGTCCTAGAGCAAGGCTGTTTCTGGGAGACATTGGGAGAGTGAGAAAGTGATTTCAAACAGTGACCAGAGGCCAGGACTGAGCCACTGGGGCAGATGGGAGGTTCCATTGTTCAGCTGCAGGCCGTGTGGGCAGCCATTGTGGGAAAGTAGCCTTGCAGACTCGGACCTGTGGGAAAGTTGCCTCGCAGGCTTGGCCCTTTGGGTCCTAGAGCTAGGCTGGTTCAGAGCACCTGACAAGTAAGCAGACTCTTCTAGAGAGATGTGAGCAACATACCCTTTCCTGGGATATCCACTGCTTAGCCAAGGGGCACGGTTTGGAAAGGTCAAGACATGTCTATTAAATGGGCTGAGCAGAGATCCAGGCTCTCAACCCTGTGGGGTGTGAGGGCAAAGAAGTTAGCAGAGGCTTCCAGCTGTACTGAGATTAGCATTTCATATGTTGCCCAGGCAATATTCAGCAAGATATATATATATGTATATATATATAGCTTTTTTTCTTTTGTGTTTTTTGTTGGTCTTACTGAAGTTGCTGTTATTGTCAGTTTGTCTGTTTTTTTTTCTTTTTCAAATTCCCCTCATTTCTAGAGTTTTCTTTTTATCTTCATGTTTTTCATGTAAATATATATAATTTTTGTTGCCTTTTTTTAATAATAAAGACTTCATTTTTGCTAGTTTTTCTGCCCCTGATATTTGTTTTTCCCCCCAATTTTATCTCTTAAGGTTTATTGTTTTGGTTTGATTTATGGTATTTTTGTTTTTCTTTCCTATTTAGTGGAGATGGGGTCCTGTGTCTTCTCAGGCTGGCAAAGAGCTGCAGATGCCAAGAGATCCATCCAATCCAGCCTCCCCAGATGTTGGGATTTGTGAGTGTGGGTTAAAGTACCCTAATGTACACCTCTAGTACTCCTGCTTCCTCTTTCTGTGCCTCTCTTCTTTTTGTCAATATTCCCTTTTACTTACCCCTTCTTTTCTCTTTTCTCTCTCTCTCTCTCTTTTTGTATCTTTTATCCCTTTTTACTCTATACTCTTTTTGTCCTTTTAGTCCCTTACCAAAAGGACATTTCAACACCTTAGGTCAGAGGCACAGTAATTTGAAGAGCAAGAGGAAGTGAAAGGAAAATTAGGGCAAGGAAACAGATAAAAGAAAACACTCTGGGAAAAAACAGCATAAAAATCCTGGCAACATGAATAACCAATCCAGAGCAACCCCTCAAGGGACCATGAAGTAGCTACTACCTATAAAGAAATGTTAGGAATGACAGAAAGGGAATTTCAAATATGGATGGTAAAAACAATAAAGGAAATTGCTGAGAAAGTGGAAAATAACCAAAAGGAAATCCAAAAACAGAATCAAATAAGAGATGAAAAATATGAAGAATATAGAAAGGATACAGCAGAGCTAAAGGAATTGAAGCAATCAATCAGGGAATTTAAAGATGCAATAGAAAGCATCAATAACAGCTCAGACCATGCAGAAGAAAGAATCTCAGAAGTAGACGATAAAGCTATTGAGCTAACTCAGGCAGTTAAAGAGACATAAAAAAAGAGAGAGAAAGCAGAACATTCACTGACAGAATTATGGGACTTTATGATGCATTCAAACATACAAGTTATAGGTATTTCAGAAAGGGAAGAAGAATGCCCCAGAGGCATGAAAGCCCTACTAGAGGATATCATAAGTAAAAATTTTGCAAATATCACCAAAGAGTCTGACAAATCCTGGCAACATGAATCCCCCTTTCAGAGGGATATCAGACTCCAGGTTGTCTCAACTCAAATCGAGCTTCTCCAGGACACATTGTCATAAACCTGTCCAAAGTCAAGACAAAAGAGAAGATTTTGCAGGGCACTAGGAGTAAGTGACAATTGATCTACAGGGGCAAATCCATCTGGGTGACTGCTGCCTCCTCAAATGAAACTTTTCAAGCCAGAAGACAATGGGAATCTACATTTAATCTACTTAAACAAAACAATTTTCAGCCCAGAATTCTATATCCTGCTAAGCTTTAAAATTGATGAAGAAATCAAATCTTTTACTGATATGCAAACATTTATGAAGTTTGCCACAACACCATATCCACAGGTAATACTTAGACTTACTCTATACACTGATGATCATGATGGACCACCAGCAAAATAAACACCTACAAACTAAAGGGCAAAACTCAGCATCCACAATGATGCACAAGATAAAACTAAGCAATGGACTTTCACAAAATAAGATGAATATAACTCCACCACACTTATCAATTATATCAATAAATATTAATGGCTTGAATTCCCCACTGAAGAGGCACAGACTGGCTGATTGGATAAAAACACCAGCCATTTATTTTCTATCTGCTGGAGACACACCTAACCTTGAAGGACAAATTAAAACTCAGGGTTAAGGGATGGAAAACAATTTTTTAAGCAAATGGAATTCAGAAGAAAAGAGGGGCTGCAATCTTATTCTCAGATACCAGTGTATTTAAAGCAATTGAAGTGAAAAAAGACAAACATGGATACTTCATACTGGTCAATGGAACAACACAACAAGAAGACATTTCAATTCTAAATATTTGTGCACCCAACTTAAATGCTCCCAGATTCTTAAAACAGACCTTAATTAGTTTGAGCAATGTATCCCATAACACCATAATAACAGGGGATTTTAACACTCTTCTTACAGAGCTATACAGATACTGTAAACAGAAACTAAAAAAAGATAAGGGACTTACCTAGAACATCCTTGAGTAAAACAACAAGGAAGACACAAGCTACCAAAACCTGTGGGATACAGCAAAAGCAGTCCTAGGAGGAAAAATTATCATTTTAGATGACTACATCCAAAAAACAGAATGTGAGCACATCAACAAACTCACAAGCCATCTTATGGAATTGGAGAAGAAGAACAATCTAAGCCTAAATCCAGCAGAGGAAAAGAAATATCCAAAATTAAATCAGAGATTAATTTGAAATTGAAAACAAAAGAATCATTCAGAAAATTAACAAAACAAGGAGTTGATTTTTTGAAAAAATAAACTAGATAAACCTTTGGCCACACTAACTAGAAATAGACAAAGTAAAATCTCTAGTAACGTCAATCAGAAATGATAAAGGGAAAATAACAGCAGATGCCACAGAGATACAAGAGATTATCTCTGAATTCTATAAAAAACTGTATGCCCAGAAATTTGGCAATGTAAAAGAAATGGATCAATGTTTGGAATCACCCCCTCTCTCTAGCAGGGTGACTTAGCCAGGAAGAAAAAGATGTGAACAGACAAATTTCAAGCACTGAGATCAAAGAAACAATAAAAAAAGTCCCAACAAGAATGCCCTGGTCTGGATGGCTTCACACCAGAATTCTATCAAATGTTCAAAGAAGAACTTAGTCAGATACTGCAGAAATTATTCAAAAAAATTGAGAAGGAAGGAATCTTCCCCAACACATTCTATGAAGCAAATATCACCCTGATACTAAAACCAGGAAAAGACCCAACTAAAAAAGTAAACTTCAGACCAGCTTCACTAATGAATATAGACGCAAAAGTTCTCAACAAAATTCTAGGTAATAGACTACAGGTTCTCAGCAAAAAAGTCATACATCACGATCAAGTAGGTTTCATTGTAGGGAAGCAAGGCTGGTTTAAAGAATCCCTATTCAATAAATGATGGTGGGAGAACTGGATATCCACATATAAAAGACTGCATGAACTGGATCCACATCTTTTTCCACTCACAAAAAATTGATTCAAGATAGATAAAAGGCCTAAATTTGAGGCATGAAACAATAAAAATCCTCAAAGAAAGCATGGGAAAAACACTGGAAGATATCGGCCTAGGGAAAGACTTTATGAAGAAGACTTCCATGATAATTGCAACAACAACAAAGATAAACAAATGGGACTTAATTAAACTGAAAAGCTTCTGTACAGCTAAGAAGACAATAATCAAAGCAAATAGACAACCTACACAATGGCAAAGGATATTTGCATATTTTGTATCAGACAAAAGCTCAATAATTAGGATCTACAGAGAACTCAAATCATCAACATAAAAAGAGCCAACAATCCCTTAAGTCACTGGGCAAGAGACATGAATAGAACCTTCTCTAAAGAAGACAGATGAATGGGTAGCAAACAATATAAAAACATGCTCATCATCCCTAATTATTAGAGAAATGCAAATCAAAACCATCCTGAGATACCATCTACCCCAGCGAGAATGGCCCACATAACAAAATCTCAAAACTGCAGATGCTGGCATGGATGTGGAGAGAAAGGAATGCTTTTACACTGCTGCTGGGATTGCAAATTAATACAACCTTTCTGGAGAGAAGTATGGAGAACCCTGAAAGAACTCAAGCTAGACCTCCCATTTGATTCTGCAATCCCATGACTGGACATCTACCCAGAAGGAAAAAAATCCTTTACCATAAGGACACTTTCCCTAGACTGTTTACGCAGTCCAGTTTATAAACACCAAAATGTGGAAACAGCCTAAATGCACACCAACCCAGGAATGGATTAACAAGCCGTGATATATGTATACCATAGATTACTACTCAGCTATCAAAAAAGATGGAGACTTTACCTCTTTTGTATTAACCTGGAAGGAAGTGGAACACATTATTCTTAGTAAAGCATCACAAGAATGGAGAATCAAGACTCCTATTTACTCAATTCCAATATAAGGACAATTAATAACCTAGTACATGGTAGGGGGTGAGGAAGGGGGAGAAAAGGGAGAAAGAAGGAGGGTGGAGGGGTCACGTGTATGACACATCTCTTGGAAGCAGGACACAATTATAAGAGGGACTTTAGCTAACAAATGTAATCAATGTTACCTGGCTCTTTGTACC
>CAUYQV010150773.1:0-43320 GCA_963574575.1 Galagoides demidoff | reverse complement strand
CGTGGCTGTCAGTCGACGGCATACGGGCTGCGTTGGTGTGACTGGAGTTCTGAGTTGTGCTGTTCGGCTGTATGAGAGTGTATGTGCGCGTGCATGAGAGTGTATGTGCGCGTGCATGAGAGTGTATGTGCGCGTGCATGAGAGTGTATGTGCGCGTGCTTGAGAGTATATGTGAGCGTGCATGAGAGTATATGTGTGCGTGCATGAGAGTGTATGTGAGTATGCATGAGAGTGTATGTGCGCGTGCATGAGAGGATATGTGAGTATGCATGAGAGTATGTGTGCGTGCATGAGAGTATATGTGTGTATGAGAGTATATGTGCACGTGCTTGAGAGTATATGTGCGTGTGCTTGAGAGTATATGTGCGCGTGCATGAGAGTATATGTGAGTATGCTTGAGAGTATATGTGCGCGTGCTTGAGAGTATATGTGTGCATGCTTGAGAGTATATGTGCGCGTGCATGAGAGTATATGTGTGCATGAATGCAGATGTGCAGCAGAAAGGCAAAGGCACATCTGCCCTTCTACATTAATCTGAACTCCTGCAAGGTAGCTCTGAATACTCCCCTAAAGTCACTGTTTGGACACAGGACCCGGGGGGTATCCATAGTCTAGCAACTTCTGCCCTGTACACCTGTATGTGTATTTCCAAATGGCTTAACTGAATGTAAAAGGAATTATTAGGTTTTAAGCCAATTGTGGCCTGGGGTGTGTGTTGGGAAGTACTGAAGGGCAAGACACAGCCAGTGCAGATTCCCTGTAGCTGCTCCCACATCCGCTCCCTGCTTCCGCTCCCCGCATCCTGACCGTGCTCTTTGTGTGGGCCCCCGCACATGTCTCTGTTTTTGTAGAGGTGGAATCGCTCCACTGTACTATTCACACTTTTTCCTCATCCCAGCAGTGATTCCGTCCCTGTGCACGATGATGCCAGAGGATGTTTTAAACAATCCATTTGCTGGTGGTTAGGTTGAGGGACAGGAGAAAGGGTGTTAGTTGCCCTTGCTGCCACAGTCTGTGCACCCAGCGGGGTGGAGGATGGACTTTGCACACCGTGGACACACCTGTCCTGGGTCCTCTCTGCTTCTCTTCCTCTCAGTGTTGTCTTCCCCTCTTCATGGACGTTATGCCCACATTCTGTGTCTTGAACCAGCCCTGGTCATTTTCTGTGGGTATTTTTATGTTGCTACTTTTTAAATGTCCTGTTTCAAATTTTTTTCCCTGGAAGCGCTTCCTGAGTTCACTGTGACCCCCCAGGACAGAGTTGTTATCGAGGGTCAGACAGTTGACTTCCAGTGTGAGGCAAAGGGCAACCCTCAGCCTGTCATCGCCTGGACCAAGGGAGGTAAGGTGGTGCGGGGACTGGAGGGGCTGTTCATCTGCACCACTTCAGCTCAGGACATACGAGACACTCACAGTGTTCACCCCAGCCAAGCAAGCCCAGCATCCTCTGGGCTGGGACTACATATCCCACACAGCCTGGGTGCTGGGGGCGGGCAGAGGTGTCCGCCATCTCCCTTGGCTTCCCTGGTCTGTGCTGGACATCACTTGCAGGTGTCAGGCAGGAGATACTGAGAAGCTCTGTGGTTACTGGTGGACATGGGTGCCTGCCTGTGACACCCTCACACGTGTCTGTATGCCTGCCTTTACCTTTAACGAAATTTAATAGTGATAGCGTATGGGGTAGAATTTTCTAGAAGCACTAGGGGTACATATTAAAACAACTTTTCTTCTCACACTGGTTCTTGAGGGGGGGGCCCATCCTATGTGGAGGGCTTGGGGTGAGGACCGACACTGAGTGACCCTGCTGGGGAAGGGGTCCAGAGAAACCTCTGGGGTTCCTGTCCTGGGGTCTAGGCCGGTGCCATTGAGAGACCTCCTGGCCACCTGGGCTTAAACCAAAGGGCCAGCCCCATGCTTTTATCCCTCTGGGCCCCACTAGGGCTCCTGAAGTCCTGGGTAGAAGTGTGTACCATGCCCCATGCCCTAGGATTCCCTTGGTTCAGTCAGACATGGTGTGGGGACAGGAGAGGTTTATCCCCAGAAGTAATATGCCAGGACCACACCTCACTTCCCCCAATCTCTCTGCATGTGACTACCCCTCAGTCACCCTGAGTGCCCCCATCTCCCTGGCTCTGATGTGGCCCTTTCTGCCTCTACCCCTCTCAGTCCCTTCCTCGGAGTTACTATGGGGCAGGGATGGTTTGATCCCCCATTCCACCAGCCCCAGACTGTCTAGCAGGCCATACAGGTGCCATTACCTGCCCCCTCTCCGCTCAGGTGGGCACACACTTTGGTGATGATCTGTTAACTCCCAATAGTCCAGGGAGTGACTAAGAGATGAGTGTCCCTTGCAGGGAGCCAGCTCTCCGTGGACCGGCGGCATCTGGTCCTGTCGTCGGGGACACTCAGAATCTCTGGAGTCGCCCTCCATGACCAGGGCCAGTATGAATGCCAGGCTGTCAACATCATCGGCTCCCAGAAGGTCGTGGCCCACCTGACGGTGCAGCCCAGAGGTAGGGCCGGGATGGGGGAATAGGCTCTTGGTTCTCTGTAGCTGACACTAACAACTGTCAACTGAGTTTACTCCCCTCGTTACAGTGACATTGTGCTTGTGGCCCCAACAGGGGAGCAGTAAGCTCTCTAAATCTATCCTCTTGGCTGGTGGAATCAGTTATTTTTTAATCTTTTTTCAGATAATGACTTACTGACTTGTTTAAGTAAAATCCACCAGTATTTTCCCTTTAATAGTACCTCAGGAAAGAGCTGTTTCTTAACTTCCCTTTTGTGGGTTCTAGGAGCACGAGGTCTAACAAGCTGACAGCTTGTGTATAGACTGGGACACTGTCTCATGCCCAGGCCAGCTCCTTTCCCCTGGCCCTGTCATCGTTGGCCTGACCCCTTTGGAGTCCCTTTTACTCCCCTGTGGAGTCTCCTTGCCTGCTCTCTCACTTAGAAGATCCCAGCTGCCCATAATGCTCTTGGTGTAGTTAGGAGAGAAAGATCAGGACCCCTGGCAGGTGCAGGGACAATAACTAAGAAGTGGCCCCGGGCAGAGGCTGTCCAGGACGCCCACACCCTCAGTGTGATGTGGGGAGGGGGGACCTGAGGGGTCCTGCCGAGTTGCCTCTGGGGCCTCTGGCCTTGGCCTGGCCTGGTTCTGCAGGTTTGTCCTGCCTGTGCCTGACATGGCCTAACTCTGGTCATTAGCTGGGTGAGAGGATGTAGGAGTTGGACTCCTAAAAGGCCACCCAGCTCACACGCTGGCAATCAGCTGCATCCCCACTTTCAGATGTAGGGACAATTCCTCCCTCCAAAATTCAGCTTTCTTGGGAGGCCATGGTTCCTTAGTGAGCCATGGCAACCACCTTATTGGGAGGTGTGGTGGGTGGTTGCCGGCAGCCAGGCCAGCTCGAGGGCCCGGGGCATCTGTGAGTTGGTCAGTTTGCTTCTCATGCCCCGGGAAGGTCTTCTCTTGGTCCCTCAAGCTCCCAACCTGCACTGGTCTCTGCTCAGAGACAGAAACAGGGGCACTCTGGGCCCTGGGCTGGCCTGGTGTGGGCAGGGTGCTTTGCCAGGGCCCTTTGTATAAATCACTTGTCTTGATCCCCTGCACTTGCCGCCTAGTGACTCCGGTGTTTGCCAGTGTCCCCAGCGACATGACGGTGGAGGTGGGCACCAACGTGCAGCTGCCTTGCAGCTCCCAGGGCGAGCCCGAGCCGGCCATCACCTGGAACAAGGTAGGAGCCCTGGCCTGGCCCTGCGTGGGGTGCAGCAGCACAGCTGACACCCACGTGTGCTTTGCAGCCTTCCAGAGCCGAGGAGCGTGGACACTGCTGGTCTTGGGTGAAGGATGATGTACAGGTCCTTGCTAATGAGAGCAGAGTGTGGAATCCCAGCTCTTTGGCAGGAAGATTGCTTGAGGCCAGGCATTCCAGGCCAGCCTGGGCAGCGTAGACTCCTGTCTCTAAAAAGAAAGAATAGAAAATACAAGCTAAACCTGGTATTTCTCACCTGGAGTCCCAGCTACTCAGGAGGCTGAGGCAGGAGGATGGCCCGAGCCCAGGAGTTTGAGGATGCTGTGGGCTGTTATGATGCCCCTGCTCTCCAGCCTGGGTGACAGAGCAAGACCACATTTCTTTAAAAAAACAAACAAACAAAAAAAACCTTGGAACATTCGGGGGTTTTCTGGGGTTTTTTTTGTTGTTGTTTTTTGTTTTTTGGGGGTTTTTTGGTCTTTTTCAGTGACAAAAGCAAAGAAAACCTTTTAGGTCTCATGATAAAAAGGGCCTGTGCTGTTACTTCATTTTTCTTTGCTATTTTATGAAAACACACCATGTACAGTGTTTTCCTGTGAGCTGCTACCTGGGCCCATCCGGCCACTCCGAGAGCTCAGAGGTGTGAAGGCCCCGTCCTTGACGGCCACCTGCTCTGTGCTCGCCCAGCACCTCTGTCTTCCTCCCGCCTTGTGTGGGATGTGCCTGTCTCTGGCCTCTGGTGTCTGCTTGGAGGTGCCTCCAGTCGGGGGTGCTCTCAAAGTCTGCCTCCCTCTCAGGGCCTCCCACAGCATCCCAGGGTGTTGTTGTCCCCCAGCCCCCGATTTCAGAGGTCACCCTCTGCTTGGATCTCTGTCCTTGGTGCAGGGAGAGCTTAGCACCGAGCTGGCATTGGGAGCTGGGCGCTGTCCTTCCCTCTCCAGTCCCAGGGTTCTGAGCACGACCTATCACTGTGGGGAAGCCCTCACTGATGCCCCACCCCACTGCACGTCCCCATGCAGGGAGCAGCTCTGTGTCATGCTTCCGCTGGTCTTTCCTCTGCTCTGCTCTAGGATGGGGTTCAGGTAACAGAAAGTGGAAAGTTTCACATCAGCCCCGAAGGATTCCTGACGATCAACGACGTTGGCACAGCGGACGCCGGGCGCTATGAGTGCGTGGCCCGGAACACTATTGGGTCTGCCTCGGTCAGCGTGGTGCTCAGCGTGAATGGTAAGGCTATGCGTGTGCAGGCGGAGGCCGTCCTGCCCACGGGTCAGGGCTGGGCCCCTATCTGGTGACAAAGCTGTTGGCACTCACCAGGCTTCACTGCCATGGTGCACCGGGGCACCAGCCACTCAGTGCCCACAGCAGTGCTTTCCCTGGAGTCCTCTGGGCCACTCAGTACTTGTGGTTGCTTTGGAGGACTTGACCCCTCTGCTGTGGCTCCTCACTGCTGGGTTTGGCCAGGCAGGCTGGGGGTGCCCTGCAGTAGGGCCCCCTGGATACTCATGGGCAGGGCAGGCCCTTTCCCCAGATCTGCCAGCATCTTAGAATCACCCTGATTCCTGGTCTGCCCTCTGGAGTCCTGGTTCTCTTGTTGGCCATCCACTTATCCAAGGCCCCAGGACATTCTGGCCCATCTTTATTAAAACCCAACCCACAGTGTGTTGCCAACACTTCTCTGTCTCCTGTGGCTGCAAGGGCACAGTCTGTGCTCTGGAGTTTTGCAAGGTTCTTCATGGTTGGACCCAAACTACAGCTCCTCAGGCTCTGTTCCCTAGGTTTAGCTGTGCCCCAGGGTAGCACACTGCACATGGTCCTTGGCTGTGCAGAAGGCCCAACATGCCCGTAGCCTGTCCCTGCTGTCCTCCCAGCAGGCTGGCCCGACCTCGGGGATGCACAGCCTCAGGTGACTCTGGCTGCCCCATGGTGCTGGCAGGGGCCCTGTTAACATGTCCCTGGACCTCACAAGGCTGGGCCCTGGCATGCCAAGTAGTCATAACCATGAACCATAATGTACTCAGAAGCCTTTATATTTTTAAGAGAACTGTTCAATGCCTTTGCATTATACACTATATATAGTGTGTAAAGTGAGTGTAACATTAAGTTGATGAAATTTATGACTGGTTATTACCAATTTTTGTGCTTGAAATACAGTGTGGTATTTTAATGTGAATTAGTTACATCTGAAATGTTACAACAATCTCCGTATAATTCCATACCCAAGAAATAAGTTAACATTTTGAGTTTGCTTCCTTTTTAAAAGATGTGGATTTTTTTCTTTCATCATTGCGTAGAGAAAAACTAGTTCAATTTTAATGCCCGACAATAATGAAAGTTATGTAAAATTGCCTTGTTTACCAACTGGCATAAAAATACTAAATCCCCCAAATTAGTAAATTCAGTCTGCTCTTGAGATACACATCAAATGTAGGGGTTCTGCCTAGACGCATTTTTTTTCAGATTCTGAATTGTACATGTGTGAGTATTTCAAACATACAGAAGAGCTGATCCACTCATCCACACGTGCCATGTGTCAGGGGCTGTGTAAGCTGGGCTGGTGTCTGTCACGTGAGCACACGCAGTGTGAGCTCGCTGCACACTGATGGATGTAACGCAGGGCTGCCGTGGTGCTCACACCCACATAATGCCTAGCTTGGCTTTGTCTGCTCACTCAGCAGCTGCCTGCCCATGTCCAGTGCTGTCCTGGGTGTGGGCACCCTGCTCTCTGCAGACACACCAGGTACTTACCTGCCTGTGCTTGGATTCTGGTGGGAGATGCGAGTAGGAACGGGGAGAAGAACCGTTACAGACTGGTCAGACTGATCACTGTCTGAGTGAACAGGGTGGGGGCTTCTCACAGAGGGGCCAGGGAGACAGGCTGGCGCAGCACTGGGCAGGGAGCCATGTGGAGGGTGTGTAGGGGCAGCCTGGAGGACAGACAGACGTGTGGCCCTCGGGGGAGGTGGACCCTGCCGTCAGCCACGCTGCAGAGTCAGGATTGGGATCCAGGGGAGCGTTCCGGGAGGGCAGGGCAGTGAGCCAGCCAGCTCTTTTGGAAGTCAGCCTTGGCCATGGGCAAAGAAGCACTGGCAGGGTGAGGAGTGGAGGGGAGGATGGCAGGAAGGGCCAGGCTGGGGCTGGAGGCCTAGAGCAAACCCAAGCAACCTGGCCAACATCAGTTCAGAGTGGGTGGCCTCTGGAAGGTCTGGGAGACAGGTCAGAGGACGAGACCCTGAGTTCTGTGTGGCATGGGGATGGGACTGCAGACCCTGGAGGGGGGCGGCTGGAGCCAAAGGGAGGGGCAAGGGCTGATTGCACATATCCAATCTATTAAAACCGGGGTCAGGTGGACTGACTGCTGGTCACTGTGGTCTGCGTGCTCCAACAGCCAGAGGTCTGGCAGGGAGGAGGGAGTCAGTAAAAGACACCCCCAAAACAGGCCCTCAGAGAGCAGGGATTGTGAGGAAGCACTTTGGTGCACCTGCCTGTCAAAAGGAAGCAGAGCAAAAGCCAGAGACAGAAAGACCAGGGACGGAGAGGCTGGTCCCCTGAGGAGAAGAGGACAGGAGGAAGGGCGTCCAGCTTGGGGAGGTGGGCTGTTCCTGACTGGTGAGGGCAGCATTGCAGGACCTTCTCAGCTGCCAGTGTCTAGAAGAGTCACCATCGAGTCTGAGGGTGGGCTGTTCTGATCAATATCAAAGGTGGCAGGGATGAGGTTTTTTTATTTGGCCAATTCTACATGCTGGGTACACAGGAAGTGGAAAAGTACAAGAGGGGCCTGGAAAGGGAGCCCCAGCTTCAGGAGATGACAAGTCTGTGTGGTGCCTGTCCCTGTGTGTGTGTGTGTGAGCCGAAGCCCCATGTACTGAAGTGTTCATGGTATGTGTGGGGTCTCAGGGACAGCACAACTTGGAGGAAGGGTGGGATTTGGTTTGGGACCCTGCCCTCTGAGGAGGGTGTGACCCACAGGGTCTGCCAGGATTCAGCATGTCTGTGGACGTCTCTGTCCTCTGGGCCCACAGAGGACAGCAGGCTGCGGCCACCCTGCTGTCCTGCCTGCTGTCACCTTGGTGTGAGAACTCCTGTTTCATGTTATTTAGCAGGTACTGTGTGATTTCAAAAGCTTAGAAGTCTATTCTTTCCCTATTATTTGAAATCAACTTCTAGAACTTACAATTTAAACCTGAGTGTGAAAAATAGAAATGACATTCGTAGGAAGGTTTGCCCCAAGTCTAAATGATGTCGTGTCTAGACATCATTGTATGAGTAATTTGTAGAGTATTTTTTCTGCTAATGTGTGACTTCCTGCTTTCCTAGTTCCTGATGTCAGTCGGAATGGGGACCCCTTTGTAGCCACGTCCATCGTGGAGGCCATTGCCACAGTTGATAGAGCAATCAACTCCACTCGGACACACTTGTTTGACAGGTAGGTTCCTGGTGCCCTGAATGTACCTCTGCACTTTGGTGGGGCCCCTCGGGAACTTGCAGTTGTAGTCCCTGACTCTGACATGCTCCATCTGAGGGCAGACTTAAAAATCGTAAACAACATTCCATCTCACTTTTCTGGGGGCTGAGATAACAGAGGGACACACACTTTTCTAATAGAATTGGAATCATAACTCACAACCAAATCACCAAAAAATTTCAGCTCATTCTTTTGGCATGTTCACCGAGTGATTTAGCAAAACCAAATGTGTCTCATAGGTCACTATTGTATCTGTTCATGTTGCCAAATCCGAAGCGGTTTTTCTGCATCTTAGCTGAAATGCAGTATCTGATTTTCTGACTTAATTAACGGTTTGTTTTTAGTGTCTTCTGGTTTTTGTTTTTGTCTTGTTGCCTCCCACCTCGGATCAGTAAGGTACAGTACCGCGTGTAGAAAGTAGTGTAGAAACACCAATAGCAATAATCGTGTTTTTGGATACTGGTGGTCCTCCAGTGATTTTCGTTCTCTTCTCTCCCCAAACCCTGTTAGCCGTCCCCGTTCTCCAAATGACTTGCTGGCCTTGTTCCGCTACCCGAGGGACCCCTACACAGTCGAGCAGGCACGAGCAGGAGAGATATTTGAGCGGACGCTGCAGCTCATCCAGGAGCACGTGCAGCACGGCTTGATGGTGGACCTCAACGGGACAAGTCAGTGCCCGGGCCGCGCGGGGGGTGGAGCGTGCTGCCCTTAAACCTTTACTGCCTGGGGACGAGTCAGTGTTTTCCGTCCCACTGTGCTCATGAGTTACAACTTCATTCTCTCAGACCACAGGTGCCCTCGAGCCTCATGTGGGTCTAGTAGGAAGCTCCTGAGGATGTGAAACCCCTTGGGTGCTGGCTAGGTCCTCAGAGGTCCTCCCAGACAACCTTCCTGAGGGCCTGGGTCACCCTTTCTGCCAGGCTGTGACAGGGAGTGAGACACTGTCACGGCTGATGGCTGGTGGGTGGCTCCTGTCCATGGGATGCGGTGCCCTGAGGGGTCAGGAGGAGCATTTCTGGAGGCTTCCTACATCTGTGGACCCAGCTTGGGTCAAGATGGGGGGGGGCGTGACTTCACCCACTGTGCTCTGGCCCTTGGCCATTGGCTGGCAAATAGAGATGCCTTTATCCTCACTGCTGCCAGTGTTGTGCTGTCACTAAAGTGGCGGGTGACTGTGGCTTTTATGATATAAGAGCAATGGCTGTTTATTCAGAGTTCCACATACACACAGCACGGCAGGGTGCTGTTACTAAATGGGAGAGGGGTCCTCGAATGCCAGCTGGGGTGCAGGGCTGGTCCTGTGATTGGGAGAACCTCTGTGATTGTCAGTGTTTTCCAAATTACCTTCAACAAGTATGCCTTTCATGGTCAGGGAAAAAATGATTCAAGAATGTAATATTCTAAGTGTGAGGGAGCTGAGGGTGTCGTCCCCATCCTGAGTGGAGTTGTCATACCGGGCCAGCCCTGTCTTGGTTCTAGAGCCCACCTGTGATGAAGCTAGCAAGCTTGAGTCTCCTGTGTGGACCATGGCCTGCTGTGTCCCTGTCCTCAGGGCTCCCGGCCTCTCAGTGTTCCCATTCTGTGGGCAGAAGCCCAGCCTCTCCTCCCAGGCACATCCTCAGGAGGAAGGGCAGCAATTTCAGACTCCAGTGAGTATTTGCACTTTCTGGGTGTCAGGTACAGGCGGGGGCTGCATAAGGGCTTGGGCCCAGCAGTGTCCTCTTGGTGTGACTCTTGGGTGTGAGGACTATGTGCTCCCCAGGACAAGTGGGGGCTGCTGAGTGTGGCTTCTCACTACATCCTGCCTTTTGTCATTTAGCTTTAAGCTCAGGTCTTTAAACACGCTGTGGCGGCCTCAGCAAGTGGGTGATGTGACCCACCTCCTGATGCCACCACTGTAGTCTGTCCAGAGACCGGCCTGAGCCTGGCCTTGGGGAGCTATAGCTCATCACTGATACAAAAAGTTTTGGAAACTTGGAAAGGCAAAAAGACAACTGAAACCATCCCCAACAATACGAGAGGATTTTATACATTTGCGTCTGCCCAAAGCACGCAGGTCATGTGCACGAGATGTCATCTATTCATTCTGTGCACCGTGCCAGGTACTCTCCCAGGTCTGGAGACACAGCAACAAGTGGAAGAAATAAAAATCTCATCCCCAAACATCTGGAAGGCAGGCAGTCACCAAGAGAGGGCTCAGTGCAGTTAGCCTGTACCAAGTCATTTGGAGAAAAGCGAGCCAGACTGGAGGGGCATGGACCTCTGGTGGGACTTGGGTGAAGTGGCATTTGAGTGGAGACCCTTTGAGAGCAAGGAGGTTGGGACCCTCTAGGAACTCAGCCAAGGCCAGGTTCTGGGATGATGAGGGACCTGACAGTCGAGGTTGGTGGACAGATTGGTGTGGCTGGACAGAAAGCAGGACCTGTTGGTGTCTGGCCAGAAGGGGTCTCCAAGGAGATACAGGATGTGTCCTCAGCTCTGTGTGAGATGGGAGCCTGCAACGTTTTGTGCAGAGAAGCAATGTGGTTGGATGCTTCTCAAAGCATCAGGCTGGGTGAGGACCGCAGGGTAGAGACAGACATGGGGAACCAGTCCCAGAAGGCAGGGCACAGTGTTGTGTGCCACCTGCCCTGGTCCAGACGCCTCTGCCCCCAAACCTGTGGCTGGTGTGAGCAGGGAGCACACTCAGGGACCAGCCCTGCACCCCAGCTGGCACTCGAGGACCCCTCATGCCCTCAGCTGGCTCTCGGGAGGACCCCTTGTGCCCCCTGGCTGGCTCCTGGGAAGACCCCTTGTGACTCCCCTCGGCTCAGTGCTTACTTGGCTCTTGGATGCTGGCAACTGAGAATTTTCTAGAACTCTTTTCAAGAGTAACTGAAAATAGGACCAGAGGTTCTGGTCCCCTGTTCCGTTATTGGGGAGAAGGTGCTGCTGGCCTCTCCAGGGAGACTAGGCTGGATGGTGAGGGGCTGGGTTCATGCTCCCTGCACAGACTCTCTCCTCACAGCACACCTGGGCATATGTTTCTGGCAGCCTCTCCCAGCCTGGGGGAGTCTTCACCCCCAGCCTCACATTCTTATGTGCACGCTTTGGACGCTAGTCCCATGCCCCATGGAAGCTGTCTCCTATGGCAGGTGTGCAGGGAAGCCTTTGATCTGGGCATGAGACAGGCTGGAGAGGCTTAGAGCAAAGCAGTAGTGATGGCTCAGACCTCATGGTCTGTGTGTCCACGTGATGGCTCAGACCTCATGGTCTGTGCGTGCATGCATCTGTGTGTGCACACGAGTTGTGCACATGAGTGAGTCTGTAAGCTTGCCTGTGCATATCCAGGTGTACTCATGATCATGTGAGCAGCTGCATGTGTGAACATGCTTGTGCATATGAGTGTGTTCTCATGTGTCTATGCACACAAGTGTGTATGAACATTTGTGTGTATGAGACTGTGAGTATGCCTGCATGTGAGTGCAAGTGTGTACATGATTGTGAGTAGGCATGTGGGTGTGCATGGGGGGCAGGCCCAAGGGGCAGCACTGTAGAAGATCGTTGAGTTATGCCAAGGCCGTGAAGTATGAACATTTTGGGGTGGCAGCGCTTTGGGCAGTGTCTGACCCCAGAGCTCATGTGGCTGTGCTGCTCGGGGCAGATGTCTCCAGGTGAAGGCTGGGGGCTGCGGCTGGGAAGGTCTGTCCCATCTGCCCCAGGCCAACAGGTTTGGGATTTCTTCAGCCTGTGGACAGATGGAGGGTTATTGAGCAAGTAGGTGACCAGCTTGCTCCAGGCTGTCAGGGGGTCAGCCTTTTGGCTCCTCCAGGCAGGAAGTGCCTTTGGAATTCCAGGCAAGTGCTATAGAAGTAGGAGCTGGGCTTGTGCTGGACAAGGGGAGAGGAGCATGGACTGCGGTGTGTTCTGGAGGCCTCGTGACCCGAGATGGAGATGAGTGGGTTCTGGAGCAGGGGAGCAGGAGGCCTCAACCCATGTGGGGTTCAGGGCAGTGTCCTGTGATGCCCCATGTGTCTCCTGGAGCTGTGCACAGTGAGACAGGAAACGCAGGTAGACAGGAGACCACCGGTGGGGCCCCCCCAGTAGGGGTCCTCCACCTAGGCTGCTGTCTGGAAAGAGCATGCTTGGGAATGCCCTATGTGGAGCTGGGGGAGGGCGTCCACCAACAGTGCACTGAGCAGGTCCCCCCAGGGCGGACGGGTGGCCTCTCCCCAGGGCTCAGGCCGCTGCTCTGCCCACAGGTTACCACTACAACGACCTGGTGTCCCCGCAGTACCTGCACCTCATCGCCAACCTCTCGGGCTGCACCGCCCACCGGCGCGTGAACAACTGCTCCGACATGTGCTTCCACCAGCGGTACCGCGCTCATGATGGTACGTGCAACAACCTGCAGAGGCCCATGTGGGGCGCCTCGCTGACCGCCTTCGAGCGCCTGCTGAAGTCAGTCTATGAGAATGGATTCAACACGCCCCGAGGCATCAACCCCCACCGGCTGTACAACGGCCATGCGCTCCCTGCGCCTCGCCTGGTGTCCACCACGCTAATCGGGACAGAGGCTGTGACACCAGACGAGCAGTTCACACACATGCTGATGCAGTGGGGCCAGTTCCTGGACCACGACCTGGACTCCACGGTGGTGGCCCTGAGCCAGGCCCGCTTCTCCGATGGGCAGCATTGTAGCTCCGCCTGCAGCAGCGACCCGCCCTGCTTCTCTGTCCTGATCCCGCCCAACGACCCCCGCGCCAGGAGCGGCGCCCGCTGCATGTTCTTCGTGCGCTCCAGCCCCGTGTGCGGCAGCGGCATGACGTCACTGCTCATGAACTCCGTGTACCCGCGGGAGCAGATCAACCAGCTCACGTCCTACATCGATGCGTCCAACGTGTACGGGAGCACGGAGCACGAGGCGCGGGGCATCCGCGACCTGGCCAGCCACCGGGGCCTGCTGAGGCAGGGCATCGTGCAGCGGTCCGGGAAGCCGCTGCTGCCCTTCGCCGCGGGGCCGCCCACCGAGTGCATGCGGGACGAGAGTGAGAGCCCCATCCCCTGCTTCCTGGCCGGCGACCACCGCGCCAACGAGCAGCTGGGCCTGACCAGCATGCACACGCTGTGGTTCCGGGAGCACAACCGCATCGCCGCCGAGCTGCTCCGCCTGAACCCGCACTGGGACGGCGACACCATCTACCACGAGGCCAGGAAGCTGGTGGGCGCCCAGATGCAACACATCACCTACCAGCACTGGTTGCCCAAGGTGCTGGGCGAGGTGGGCATGAAGATGCTGGGTGAGTACAGGGGCTACGACCCCGGCGTCAACGCCGGCATCTTCAACGCCTTCGCCACGGCCGCCTTCCGGTTCGGCCACACCCTGGTCAACCCGGTGCTTTACCGGCTGGACGAGAATTTCCAGCCCATCGCACAGGGCCACTTGCCCCTGCACAAAGCCTTCTTCTCTCCCTTCCGGATTGTGAACGAGGGGGGCATCGACCCTCTTCTCCGGGGGCTGTTCGGTGTGGCGGGGAAGATGCGTGTGCCCTCCCAGCTGCTGAACACGGAGCTCACGGAGCGGCTGTTCTCCATGGCCCACACGGTGGCCCTGGACCTGGCGGCCATCAACATCCAGCGGGGCCGCGACCACGGAATCCCGCCCTACCACGACTACAGGGTCTACTGCAACCTGTCGGCGGCACACACCTTCGAGGACCTAAAAAATGAGATCAAAAACCCAGAGATCCGGGAGAAGCTGAAAAGGTAAGCTTATGTGTGTGTCTCCAGCAAGACCCAAAGGGGAGGGGTGGAGCCCTGCTGTGTGCCTGCTGGGTCGTGTGTATCAGGAAGAGACTCCACCAAGGAAGTGTGCGAGGGTCCAGCCCTGACAGCCTGCAGGGAGGGGACAGTCCAGGAGTGACTGCGGTCACTCCCCCTAGTCTTATGTTGTGTCCCAGAGATGAGCTTTGTCGGGCTGAGGTTTTCAGCACAGAGATGAGTTGTATTTCTCTGTCTGGGGCTGGACTGTGGAGTTTGCACAGAGACACACTGGACCCGAGACCCTGGCTGGCCATGGCTTCAGGGAGGAGGGTCCTATACTCTCCTCAGAGCAGGGAGCAGAGCAGAGTGTGGCCGTGGCAGAGGGTCCTGGGATCTTGGGGCTTGTAGCCTCTTCCCCATGCACCATGTCATGTGGGCAGCCTTGTGGGTGGCCTGTTAATGGTGCAGGCTTCAGGGCATAGCTTTGCCGTGTTCCGGGGGCAGATCTCGCCAGCTGTGTGCACCAGGCTCCTCAGACCAACCAGGTAGGCAAATGGCCACATTTCCCAGGTCAAGCAGGTGCCCAGGTTCCGGGTCAGGCTCAGGCTCCCTGACCCAGGGCCCTTCCCTGTACTGGGGGCTCTGCCATGGTGGGTTACTCTGAATAACGAGTTAAATGTCGAAAGTTCTCTGAAAAGGTGGGCATTCAACAGCTCTCCTTTTGCCAGAGTTCACGTCTGTCCTTTGCTTATTAACATGGTTTTTCATGTTACTTCCACCGATTTAGTTCCACTCAGTATCTTAAGTAAAAGCAGCCAGTGATGCTTTCTCAGTGTGGCCTTTCATAGTCCCTTGGACTGAAGAATTTGGTCCGTAGGTCTTTGTGTATTTATGATATTCTAATTCCCATTTGAAAGAATTCTTTTTCAAAATTCTTAAGACACATTCCCCACATTGTCTGGTCTCCAGTTTGCTCTTAAGTTACTTGACACTGAAGTTAAGACATAGACCCTTTCAAGATCTACCCTGGACCTTCTAAAGAAAAATGACTTTTTAGGGTGGGCAGTGCATGTGGCTCAAAGAAGTAGGGTGCCAGCCCCATATGCCAGAGGTGGTGGGTTCAAACCCAGCCAGGCCAGAAACTGCAAAAAAAAAGAAAAGAAAAGAAAAATAACTTTGTGCTTGTGATCTCAATTTATGGATAAGTAAACATGTTTATGAATTTAAAATGTTCCTTAATATTAAACTTGCTGGTGTAAGGAGACTCACACATGGTCTGACGGTTGGTCACAGTTTTGCTTTATTGGTATTTGTGTGAACCATCTGGACTTTATGTGCTCAGATCTCCTTGGTCCTCCCAGACTAACCCTGATTACTTTCCCAGTTTGTTCGTTTTGCCAAACTGATTCGCAAAACAGTTCAGAGGAAGGAACCAGCCACCCGGCTGGCACTGCTGGCTGCTTGGGGGACCCAGGCCTTGCTGTACACCACATACTGGTGAAGATGTGGGAGATCGCTCGCCCCCACACTGAATGACTCGGTTATTTTCTGGCTCAGCCCAGTACTGACTCAGAGGGGAAGGGAGGTGAACATGAGAGGTTGAATGGAGACACAGACCTTTTGTGGTGGGGGCTGGGAGGACTTCTCAGGGCAAAGGGTTTCCAGCAGGCCTGGGGAACAGTGGACAAGCACGCACCTGAGCTTCAGTGGAGTACGGCTGGTGCAGGGTCTGGGCTGGCACTGGCGCTGTTCCTGCCCCCTGTGTCCCATCTGAGTCTAAGGTCCTTAGGCTGGAGCGGAGGCTTGCGACTCCAGTTTCCTGCCCACAGTATCTGAGTAATGTGGGCACACCCACAGCGGCGGGTCCCCCTAAAAGGCGGGGTGGGCAGAAGAGGGGAGGCTGCCCCAGCTGGAGCCATTCCTCTGGGAAAGCCCACGGTGACACTGGTGGCCCTGCCTGTGCTGTCCTCAGCCACAAACCAGATGCTGCTGGGTCCTTCTGACCAGAGCTCACTTCCCAGGGGACCTCTGAGTGTTGGAGGTTCAGCACAGAAGTCACTGAACTTAGAAGAAACAGGCACAATTTGAGAGACTAAATATTGCTTTAAAGGAATCTGTGTTTATTCTGCTGTGAGATGACCACTGAGGCCACAGCACATGCTGTTTGTCCACTGAGTTGCAAACTCCGTCCTGACTGCAGACTGGTCCCTCAGCACTGCTTCCAGCTTTGTGGGAAGGAACAGTCAGAATTAAAGACTTTTTAAAACATTGAGCTTCAAATAACAGCTGAAACTACAGTGGTGTCTTTTACCTAATAGAGTTATTAGTTCAGACAAGAAAGGTTTGTGGTAGAAGTTTATTTAGTTCTTTGAAAGCGTACATTTCTGAGGAATTAGAAGTTGAAGAAAATGCTCGTTCTTAAACATTTATATCTTAATTTTGCCTTACCTTTGCTTAGCATATATTTTCTTTATTTCAAATATATTTTCAATATTTAGTAGAATCAACTTTTATTCTTCTAAAAATGCATCTGTAACTATATGTAGTTCACGAATATATTTATGAAAGGTTTGAAAGGATTGAGCTATAAATGGTTGTCCCTGAAAAACAGAGAAAGTGTGGTTTAAATTCCCTTGGATGGTCCTGGCGTTGCCATATTTCTTATAACAAATGTAGAGATTTCATATGAGACAGAGAATAGGAAAAATCCTTTTAAGTATAATAGGTGATGCTTCAAAGAAAGTTGGATTTCTTTGTGAAGTCTAAATGTGCACAGTGACCAAAGGGTGGAGGATGGTGACTTAGCTGTGCTGTCAGGTGAACTGACCCTCTCCTGTCACTTTTTAAGGTTGTACGGCTCCACGCTCAACATCGACCTGTTCCCAGCCCTTGTGGTGGAAGACCTGGTCCCTGGCAGCCGGCTGGGGCCCACGCTGATGTGTCTGCTCAGCACACAGTTCAGGCGCCTCCGTGACGGGGACAGGTAAGCACAATGTAGCTAGTGGGGCAGGACGCTAGGCCTGTTGAGGATGGGGACAGGTTAGCACAGTGTGGCCAGTGGGGCAGGACGCTCCTGTATGCAACCTGCTCAGGGACGGGGACAGGTGAGCACGGTAAGCCAGCAGGGCAGGACTTGCCTATACACAGCCTGCTTGGGGATGGCTGGGCATAGCCTACCAGCAGGACAGGGTACTCAGACACTCAGGCTGTCCTGGGGCTCAGGAAGAGAGGGGCCACCCTTGCTGAGGATGAGGGGGAAGCCTCAGACCTTATCATTTTGGGAGAATGGCCTCAGGCTGGCGTTACTGCAGCTCAGATCTTTACCACTTAATCCAAAGCCTCTTCCATGTCCCTTCTCTTACACAAGTATTTCTACTCCTGAAAGCCAGGCAGCCATACAACTACCGTGTTTCTCCAAAAATAAGACCTACCCCCAAAATAAGCCCTAGCAGGATTTCTATGCATTTGTTAAATATAAGCCCTACCCCAATAATAAGACCTAGTGATAAGACCATGCATTTTGGCACGGAGAGGAAGACATACCCTGAAAATAAGCCCTTGTGTGTCTTCTTGAGAAAAAATAAATATAAGACTGTCTTATTTTCGGGGAAACATGGTAAGGCAGTGTAGTACTTTAGAGGAGTTAGAGCTTCTAGAAGGGATTTTGGTTTTCAATTCCACCTTACACTTATGAGTGTTGGGAAGGTGGGTCCACCTGCTGTTCAATCACTCAGCAGCTAGCTGCCTGCCTGATGGTTTTTCTTTTTAAAATGTGGCCTGTGTTTTTTGTTGCTGGTCAGAAGAGCTAACCCTGTCCCTCCTCATTTCAGATTCTTGCTTTTGTTTCTGTGTTTGAGCAGGCAGTGTGAGCAAAGTCAGTCGGTTTTTCAGTGATACCTAACTTAAAGCCAGTGGCCTCCGAGCTGCTTGGCAAGGCTCCAGAGAGGAGGGTTTTAGCCCCAACCTCCCCTGAAGCTCTCTTTTTGGGCCAGGTTGTGGTACGAGAACCCTGGGGTGTTTTCCCCCGCCCAGCTGACGCAGATCAGACAGACCTCGTTGGCCAGGATCCTGTGTGACAACTCGGACAACATCACCCGCGTGCAGAGGGATGTGTTCAGAGTGGCAGAGTTCCCCCACGGCTACGGGAGCTGCGACGAGGTCCCCAGGGTGGACCTCAGGGTGTGGCAGGACTGCTGTGAAGGTGTGTGCGTCTTTGTCATTGCTGGTTCTGGGAAAAGCTCTGCATAGGCCTCGTCACGTGGGAGTGTCCTCACAGGCCTGAGAACTGGAAGCAGTATTTAGCTGCAGAGTTTGTTGAATTATGGTACAGCCCCAGGAGGTGTGCTGCGGAGCCAAAAGTGTGAACAAAGAAGACGGGATTTTGAGGAATTTGTAGTGACACCAGGCATTAGTAAGGCACACTCTTTAGACCTGCCGTCTCCATGATAGGGCTCGTGGGGGCCTGTGTGCTCCCACCCATGGGCAAAGATGGTGTGGGCAGCGTATCAGACGCGTCAGGTTCCTGTAACCATCGTGCCAAGTGTTGTCAGTGTCCATCATGATGTGCGTGGCTGCACCTCACAAAGTCAGTGCTGGCAGGTGTGGGGTGGTCTCGCCAGCAGGGCCTGGGAGCTGTGGGGCCAGCACGGTCCCATCCACAGAGCTGCGTGCCGAGTACAGGGCCACTCTCTCGGTTGCATTCCTGCTTTGCATTCTGAATTCCCACTCTGGTTAACCTCAGTTTCCATTTTCCAGTATCAGTGTAATTATGGCTTTATTCAAACTATGATCAGAGCTGGTGGAAGAGCACCAAGCCTGGGGTGGTCAGAGCTTGCAGGGCTACACTGCCGTGCGGGGAGACACTCAGACCGCAGGGCTGGCCCAGCCTCACTTGTACGGTAGCCTCTGGCCACAGCTGCTTCATGGTTCCAGAAGAGATGCACAGAGTTCGGAGAATCTAGCTATGTTCCCTCCTGCCTCACTTTTCCTAGAGTGGTTTTTGCTCAGGGGTAGTATTGAAACCTGCATTTAGATAGAGCTGATTTTTAAGGGCTCCTGGCCAAGTGTCTGTGTGAGTGCGTGAGGCGTGTCTGTGAGCGTCATCTGATTCTCTTTCTCGTCTTCATCTGTCTCCTCATCTGTCTTACAGAACTCACATAAAAAAATATAAAATTGTGCTTGCTATATACCAGTTCTGAAAATCATCTTCTTTCTTGTTATCACATCTGCCAGAAACCTGTACCTGTTTTTGTGTTATTGATTTTTTTTTTTGTCTCACTGGTTTATAAAGTGTATCTTTTTTTTTTTTTTGAGGCAGAGTCTCAAGCTGTTGCCCTCAGTAGAGTGTCATGGCGTCACAGCAACCTCAGACTCTTGGGTTTAAGCAATTCTCTTGCCTCAGCCTCCTAAGTATCTGGGACTATAGGCGCCTGCCACAGTGCCTGGCTATATATATATTTTTTTTCTCTTTGGCAGTTGTCATTGTTTTAGCAGGTCCGGGCTGGGTTTAAACTCTCCAGCTCTGGTGTATGTGGCCAGTGCCTTATCCACTGAGCTACAGGCACCGCCCTGGTTTATGAAGTTTAAAATGCTTTTCAACAAGCATTGTGGCAGAAAATTCAGTCTGTGTTTACAGAAATTTGTTCCCTTTAAATCCTGTTGTTTTCCAGCTGAGTGCTGTGGCTAGGAGGAGGCTGAGGCAGGAGGATCCCTAAGCCCAGGACGCCAGGCTGCTGTGAGCTGGGGTCCCACCGCTGCACTCAGCCTGGGGGACTGAGCAGGATCCCCTCATTTTCTGACAACTTTAGCAGGTTATCAGAAGGAGCTTTGTTTTTTTTGTTCTTTTGCTCATCAAATCCAAAGTCCTTTGACCGAGGAGGTGCCTTGTCACATGGCACGCACTGTCCCCTCACCGTGGGTGGGACAGTTGTGGAAGCTTTACTGCTCTTTCTTCCCTCTTTAAACAGCTGGCAGAGCTGGGAGAATGCTCGCCAAGCTTCTGTTCTCATTTCACTCTAGCGGCCATATCTAAGAAAGAACAGAAAAATAACCAAAGAATTGGGTTTGACAAAACCAAACCCAGGGTCTATTGCTAGTTTCAATTCAACTTTATAAAAAGACATTGAAAATGAACCTTGTGGGCTGTGCCTCTTGATCATTTTGGTATTTTTACATACAAGCACAATTCCTGCACATACAAGAAACCTGAGAAGCAACTCTGGGTAGGTCGCTTCTTTCTTTTGAACAGAGTCAAATATTACACCTTCTTTGTGGGGGTTAATTAGCCCTAAGGAAGGACACACATATGTACACACAGCTGGCTGGGCGGGGCGGGGGGGGGTCATTGCAGTAACTAAGTATCTGCAATAAAGTGGAAACTCCCACTTTACCTTTTGCTGTGACTCTCCCTTTATGTAAGTGTAGGGACATGTGTGTAGGTGTGTATGTACATGCAGTGCCAGCTGCACACAGCTGTATGTGTGTACGAGTGTGTGTGTGTGCGTGCGCATGCTGCTGTGCATGTCACAGTGAATGGTTATATAATGTGTGTATGTGTGTGTGAATGTGTGTACGTTTGCACGTGTCTGTGTGTGTATACATATGCATGTATGCCATGCACATGTTCTTCTGAACTAGCCAAGGAAGTGGCAGGCATCTTGCCACTTTCCTCCTAAATACTCAGTGTGTGTGATCTAAAACTGTGCAGCTTTTCCGAGGCAGTGTGGAAGAACAGAGTGACATACACTCAGCCTTCTGGGTCTGACTCAGAAGCCGGATGGTTATGGAAATAACCCGCAGACCACGTAGTGGAGCTGTGTGTGGCTCTGTGGCCTGGCAGAGGGGCATTGAAGACACTGGTTTCCTTCCTCTTGCCAGCCAGGAGGAAGGAGAGAGTCTAGGGGAGCCAGTGCCATTCTCAAGTAGACAGGCAGCAGTGTGGGCATCCCTGCTCTGTGGGGAGGCTGTAGGATTCTGAAAAGGGCTGTGTTTAGCCTCTGCCTGGACTCCCTCCCAGGCCTCTCCAGGTTGACACAGATGAGACAGATGAGAAACCCCCTTAACTTTGCCGCAGAGCATCAGTGGTGCCCTGGGCCCCTGTGAGACGTGGCATTGAGGACCCCTCCCTTACCCCCGGGGTGTAGGCAAGAGGCCCCCCTCTGGCATGAGACCTGGAGGTACAGTGCAGGTGGCTGTGGGGAGGGTCACAGGTGCCCAGACCCTGAAGGCCCCACCTGCTTGGAGTGGGAAGACCTACACATGATAGCGTGGTGGGCAGCATGGGTGTCAGTGGTTCAGCTGTTTTGGAGACCACTGGCTGAGTGGTGAGGAGGGCAGGGTGCAGGTGGAATGAAGTCCTGGCCCAGAAACTGGAGGATTCAATCTGCAGACCAGCTAGCGAGTTTGATGAGGTCACTTCATTTGCACCTGGCACAGCTGCCACAGTTTGTTTCACAAAGATGGCTCGTGTCTGACAAGAGCAGCAAGATCAGCAGCACGGTCAGCAGCCAGCATGCCCCTTTGTGTGTTCCTTGTAGACTGCAGGACCAGGGGACAGTTCAACGTGTTTTCCCACCATTTCCGAGGCAGACGGTCTGTTGAATTCAGCTACCAGGAGGACAAGCCGGCCAAGAAGAGGCGGCCTCGGGAGATGCTAAGGTCTGGGCCACTCTGAGGGCAAACCAAGGGTAGAGGGGCCCTCTGCAGTGGGGATGGGTGGCCTACTCAGGGCACTGGCCAGGGGCGGGCACACACTCAGAACCCAGTGACTTGGACCTGGATGAAAGGAGGCTGCTGGGAATCTCCTGGGGTAACATTTTGCCCCCCTCCCCCATGGCAGTTTTGGGAAACATGGTCCACGTCTCAGCAATGCCACCTCAGCCCTCGGGGAGCACTCGAACGGACTAGGAACAAATGACTTCAAGGAGTTTGTTCTGGAAATACAGAAGACCATCACAGACCTCAGGAAGCAGGTGAGGGCCGCAGGCTCAGCTTCTTTCCTCCGGGAACACTCCCTGCCTGTGGGTCTCAGGCCAGGGCCACTTCCAGCCCCCATGGGCCCTGTGCCCCTGGGAAAGGCACTCAGGCAGGTGGGGCTCTTCCAGCTGGGCTCCACTGCTGTCTTCAGGTTTTTGGTGCCTCAGGGCCTGGGTGGTGGGGCTGCTGGCCAGGTGCCCAAAACAGGGATGCTGAAGGAACTTGGCACTAGGGCTGTGGGAGGACCCAGGCTGGCCAACTGTGGTCAGGAGGCATACTGAATTCCTCTCTCTGTCCATTTGAGTGGGTCTAGGCATCTGTGTCAGGGCAGCAAGGGTTTCAAGCTGGTCTCCCTGCTGAGGCCCTACAGAGGCCATGTCCCACAACTGGTTCAGCTTCCCCCAGTCCTGTGTGAGCTGTGAGGCTCAGGCCCCTAGGCTGAGAGAAGGGACGTGTGCTTCCCTGCAGTGTGGGTGGGACACACAGGCATAGCATGTGTGGTCTGTGGCACTTGGAACAACAGCTCTTAGCTCAGTTCCTGCACAAGGGATACTCAGCCTCGGGCTTGGGAGGGACTTTGGTGAGCTCCTAGTGCAGGGGAGGTGTTCTGATTGTTTCTACACCCCCTCCTCGTGTCCCAACCCCTATCCTGCTGGTGCAAGTCCTCTGCTGGTGGAGTAGACGGCATGGAGGTCCCGTCCAGCCCTGTGTGAGCAGACAGACCTGGGTTACTGCCTGGTGCAGGGAGAGCTGGGGGAGCCCCAAGTCAGTCAGGGCACATGTCCAGACTGGTGGCCGCAGACAGTCTGAGGCCCCATGGGGCACACTGGGACAGCAGTGCAAAGGCAGGAGCCATGCCTACCATCTCGGCTCCATCCCCGGAGAATGGGCAGGTGCCCCAGGTAGTGTGTGGGATGAGAAAGGTGGAATTTCCACTGTGATTTCTGTGACCCCTGCAGCTTAGGTATGTGCAACCCATGGGCGTTCCTGTTGCCTCATGGTTGACCACTTCCTGAGACCTGCCAATGTGTCTGTTTATCCTGACAGCCTCAGCCACAGACGCCTAGGGCCTTGGTGGGGCAGGCAGGCCTGACTAGGACCCCCCAGCCTCTGCCCCACAACTCCAAGGCCTTGGGGACCCTTCCTCTCTCTTTCCAAGGGGAAAGTCCCGAGCCTGGGTAGTTATGTGCTTCCCAGTGACTGATCAGGAGGATAGTCTGGGTTTGCTCAGCCAGAGACTTACAATGCAGGGTAAGGTGGTGACACCTTTGGGCCACGTAACATCTGTGTAGGTGCTATGCTCTGGCCTTGTGTGGGGGGAGACATTTTAATTGAGTGGAAACATGCACGGGTCTGAGTTATCATGGCTGGTACTGTCCCTACTCAAAGCGGACCACCTTACCTGGGGCCAAACGAGGTTTATGAAGTTGGTTGGGAGAGTTGGGATGGATGTGATGGACGGTTTAAGTCCATTCCAGATCTCATTGCCGTGTCTGCACTCCCCCCGCCCCACAGGACAGGGTGTGCGGAGTTCACTCAGACCGTTTGGGAGTGGCTCCTATCAGGGCTCCCTGGCTCCACCTGGCCCCCCTGAGGTGGGGGAGGTGGTCTTTGTTCCGGGTCCCTTGTTCAGGGAAGGGGATTTATCAGGAGAATGAGGAAGACCCATACTGGGCATCGTGAGCCGGGTGGTCCTTTGGAAACACTTTTGTCTCTGACTGATTCTTCCCTCACATCCTTTGAGAATCCTCCCCTGTCCTGGGCAGTCCTGTGACCCCCTCAGTGGTCAGTCTTGTCATCAGGTTTTCTCATAGCTGCCTCTACTGTCCACGAGTAAATTTGAGATTCCATAGAAATTCTTCAGATAGTCACGTGGTTTATTTTAAGGCGTTATTACAAGTGAAGGAAATGTCTAGTACAGGAGCCGAGTTGCTACTCTGAGCTGACAGTGAACGTTTTTGCTGCAGATAAAGAAACTTGAATCACGCCTCAGCACCACGGAGTGCATGGACGCCAACGGTGACTCTCACGCCAACAACGCAAAGTGGAAAAGAGATGCGTGTACTCTCTGTGAATGCAGAGTGAGTGTGGGGTCCGTCTTCACGGCCAGGTCACACCAGGGACTGAGTGGTAGCCTGGGGTCAGAATGAGGCTCCTCCTGCCGCCTGTGCTGGGCTCTGTTCATCCTCACCCTGACAGGTGCCTGCTGCACCACAGAGGGGTAACCTCCAATCTGGGTGACCCCTGGGGCCGCACAGGCCCCACTTGCCCCACTTGCCCCCAGTGGCAGCAGAAACACCATGGGGCCCACACATTCAGCAGACCAGGCTCCCCCACACAGGACATTTACCTGCCCAACATGGCGTCTGTCCCAGCAGTGGGAGGGGGTGGGGTTGCCAGGGCCTATGAGGAACCATCCATCCCTGGGTTTGGGGGTGGGTGGGGACAGGCCCAGCTGCCCTGGTACTGTGGTGAGCAGACAGCCAGCTGCAGCCCAGGCTCAGTGAGAAGCCCAGAGCAGAATGTTGGGAGGCAGATGGCAAGGATGAGGGGCCTAGTCTGGGGCCGTCAGGTGCCATGGACATTGGGAGAGGACATGACAGTGTCCCTGGGCTGGGTGGAGTTGAGAAGGACAGGCCAGGGACAGGAAATCTGTCTCTTGCCTCTCTGATCTGGTCCAATTCCCAGCAACAATTCAGATCCTGGGGAGGGGGAGGGTGTGCCCAGCCTATGGTCCTGGTGCCTCCTGGGTGCGGAGAACGGATCAGAACCACTCCTTTATTGCAAAACCCACAGGGGAGGTAATACACCTGCCTGCAGTCCACGCAGGGCAGTGCAGGAAGGGACGCAGGGCGAGGTACAGCCATCCCAGAGTTGACAGCCTACCTTTCTCCTCCAGAACGGGCAGGTCACCTGCTTCGTGGAAGCCTGCCAACCTGTGGCTTGTCTGGCACCTGTGAAAACTGAAGGAGCCTGCTGTCCAGTCTGCTCACAGAACAGTGCAGAGGGAAGGCCATAGGCTCTGGTCTGGCCCCTGGGGTTTGTCGGCTGAGCCATTGGGACATCAGGTGGCCAATACAGGCAGCTGCAGACCAGAGGAGACACCGGAACTCAGTGTATCATGGCCATGTCATCTGGTGCTGTCACAGGCGGGGCAGGCGGCTCTGAGCATCCATGGAGAGGGAGACACAGCAAGTGCATGGATGGGGAGCAGACTCATGGCTGAACTTCCTGTTAGACTTCTCAGGTTTTTATTTAATTCTTTTAAAACGAAAAATTGGTGCTACTATTAAATTGCACAGTTAAACCATTTAGGCTCCTAAATTGATTTCACCTGATAACACCATTCCTTTTTAATAATTAAAGCAGCATACCTCTAAATTTCAGTGCTGCCTGGTTCTGGTGCTGGGAACATAGAGGTGTGGTCTTGCCTATGGGGCGGGGGGGCTGGCAGCTGCCGGAGGGGGCACCCCCAGAACCAGGGCTGCCTCACAAGCTACCCTTAAAATTGAAGTTAGTGTGTGGCGAGTGGAGTGGAGTCTCTCTTCTGAGAGCATCGGCGGGTCGCAGGCTCATGTGCAGGGCATGCCCGGTGCCTCCGTCACCCAGGGTGGCCATTCCCCCCTGGCCTCCGTCACACTCCCCACTCATCGGCATCTAACCCAGGACAGACATCCTTTGCACATCCTGTGACTCTTTGCTTCAGCACCTTCCGTGCGTGACAAGGACATTAATAAGCCACATCTAGAAACAGCTGGTTTCCACGTGTGGCTTGCTGACCTTCGCCTTGTGAGCCGAATGGTGGCGAGACCAACACCTACCAAGTGCCCACTGTGTGTGTTGGCGGGTTGGGGACGGCAGGCTCTCGTTTTGTCTAACTTCAGGTGTGTGAGTGTGTTTAAAAAAATGAATCCCTATACCTCATTTGTATTTTTAAAATGCATGATGTTTTATGAAAATTTAGATGGGACAGAAAAACCATTTCTACTATGCAAAATTTCCTATAGAATTCAGTGACTAGCAACTGTCATACCTCACAGGCTCCCTCTTTAATTGATCAAGACCTTCCCTCCTGTCCTACATATGAAATGATCTCTGTTATGAGGAGCCTCTCCCTGAACAGGCGAGGTCAGTACACACCCTGCCCTGGGCACCCACTGAGTGTCAGGCTCTGAGATGGGGACACGGGGAAGGCTGCCCTCCCAGAGCCCTGACCCAGGGGGCAGAGGAGGAAGACCTGAGGTCACAGGTGGCAGGTGTCCAAACTTGGTGGCATGACACTAAGACCCTCTGGAGGCAGGGTTCCATGTGGTGCCTGGCACGATTGAGCACGTGCTGTGTCCCCTATGATTTGCACACGAGCTGTGTTCCAGCATGAACGCCCTTCCCACAGGAAGAGACATGAGGGATGTGGGCCCCAGTCCAGCTGGGAGAACATTCATGGGGTTTGATGTATCAAGTCTTGACTGCTTATTCTGTTACTAAGTGATAAGAACTGGTTGGTGTTTCATGACACATGGGATAGATTTCTGTAAAATAGGATGTATTTGTCTAAAAGCTGATGGTGTCACATAGGTCGCTCAGGTATACAGGAGGAGGCAGCACATTCTATATTCCGGGAGTGTTTTGCCGTCTTCTAAATGCCTTGGAGACCTTCAGTGAGGTCACGTGTGCAGCAGCCAGCAGCTGTGTTCTCTAAGCGGCAGGGTAGGAAGCCAGCTGTGATTCACAAAATCCTCTAATTCTAATTCAAAGCGAATGTCTGCAGAAATACCAGTGTGAGAGGATACACATTCTCAGAAGCAGAGGGCAGCCTGAGTGGACGTTTAAAATCAGCAGCCACGTGGGGGCTGCTGTAATAGGAATCAAAGTGTACATACTTACTTTCTGACTGCAGCCAACAGCCAAGTGCCTTTTATGATCATTGTATCCAGAGCATTACCAAAGAAATGTTTGCACTATGTAATGCCTTTCAGTTCAAATAAATGGGCCACATTTTCAAATGGAGACTGGTGTTTTTTGTTTTTTTAACCTTAAACTGTAAATGAAGCTAAACTTAATCTCCAGGTGAGGCCAAAACCAAGAGAAAGAAAGGTGAGTCCTGGGAAGAAGCCAGGAGCTGTACTGGTCATTAATGATTGTATGTGGAAAAAGGGGGGGATTATTTTAAATGGACTTTTTTCCAGAGTAGCCAGGAAACTTGAACTAGACCGAGGCCGCCTGGCTGGCCTGTCTTTCGATCTTGGGCAGGTAAGAGTTAAACTTGGGCCTCCTGAAGCTTCTGTGGTTAGATGTTTGTATGCACAGAGGTGTACGGTGCACTCTGACCCTTGACCCCATGTCCAGGTGTCCTCGTTTCCCAAAGTGCATACAGGGTGCTGGGTGGGTGGGCAGGCACAGAAAACTGACGTACCCTCCATAGCCACTTGTTGGGTGTGGCTCTGTGGCCAGAAGCAGGTCACTGCCTGTGACTTGAACCCTGGGTTTTGGGTGGGTGGAGAGACCAATGTTGCTGCTCTGAAGGAGACTGGAAGGATTTGAGATCTCTGCAGAGCCTGGAGAGATCAATACTGTATATATTATCAGCAAATGAATATTAGGGGAAAATTAAATGTTAGGTTAAAACTGGCAAATCTTTTAAAAATTTGAAGGGGGAAACATGAGTTCCCTCCATGGACACGTTGGGAGAGGATGTGCCAAACCCTATGCGGCCTGGCCCCAGCTCCACGGAGGGCTTTGCTCATACAAGGTGCTGAGCCCAGAGCTGCTGCTGCAGCCCTCTGCGGATTTGTGGGTAAAGACCCCACAGCTCTTTGGTGACATACTATTGAAATTTCCTGATCCTGAGCACTCCCAAGAAGGCAGTGAGCTGCCAGTCCGGAGGGTGCCTCAACTGGAAGTCGACAGAAGCACCAGACTGAGGGAGGGTCCAGCTCTGCCCGAGCAGCCCCCTCCTCAGGAGCAGCCGCCTAGCTCCAAGCATCTGGAGCACCTGCATGTGGCCCAGGTACAGGAAGTGGCTAGCCATGGTCTGTGCATGGGCTGAGAGCTCCCTTCTGTCCAGCTCTATGCATGCACAGTGGGTACAGTTGTGGCTCAGCCCTGTCCCTGAGGCCAGAAGTCACAGTTCAAGGCTGCAAAAGACCCGTTAATGCCACCACCAGAAGGATGGTCACAGTAGGGACTTTCCTCGTCGGCAATTTGTACAGAGAAAAACATCCAGGCAATGGGTGCTGCATAATAACTAAACAAAGTGCACAGTGTAAGCCTAGCAAGGATTAATCAGTTGGATATTGCCTTAAAATAAGTAAAATGTATAGAAATATTGCTATTGCCTTTTGTTAATACTTGGTACCTGCTTCTGGTATGTAAAATTATTCATCAGATGACATACATGTAGGCAAAGCTGGGAAATACTATGGGTTTGGTTCTGAAATGCCATAATAAGGCAGACATTGCAACAGGGTCACACCAATCGCTCAGTCTCCCAGTGCACGCATAGAAAGTTATGTCTACACAATATTAAGTGTCCAGTAACACTGGGTCTACAAAAATAACTTATGAAACTTAATTAAAAATGCTTTATTGCTAAAAAAATGCCAATAGCTGTCTGAGTCTCCAGTAAGTTGAGGGTCCCGCTGGTGCTCACTGCTCAGGTGAGTGGCTGCTGAAGGCTGGCGTGGCTGTGGCCATTTCTCGAAATGTGACAACAGTGAAGTTTGCTGCACGGGTTGCCTCTTACTTTCACGGCTTTCTCTGTAGTGTGCAATGCTGTCTGATGGCACTTCATCTGCAATAGAACTCGCTTCAAAACTGAGTCCTCTCAAACCCTGCCACTGCTTTGTTGCCTAAGTTTACCTAATGTCTAAATCCTCCCTTGGCATTTCAGCAACGTTAGTAGCATCATCTTCGGGAGTAGATTCCACTTTCTGGGCTCCTCCACCTTTCAAGTTCTGTCCTGAGACTGCAGACTTCAGTTCACTTCAGGCTCCACCTCAAATCCTTGTTCTCTGGTGTTCCCACCATATCTGCAGTTATTTCCTCCGAGGAAGTCTCGAACTTCTGAAAGTCATGCATGAGGACTGGACTCAACTTCTTCCTAACTTCTGTTAATGTCGGTATTTTGTCGTCCTCCTGGGAATCATGAATATTCTTGATGGCATCTGGGATGGTGAATCCTTCCCAGAAGGTCTTCAGTTTTTTTTGCCCAGATCCAAGCAGAATCACTATCTGTGGCAGCTATAGCCTTGCGAAATGTATTTCTTAAGCAATCAGATTTGAAAGTCTGAATTACTCTTTGATCCATGGGCTACAGCATGGATGATGCATTAGCAGGAGTGAAAACATCTTGTATGCTTCCACCAGAGCTCTGGGGTGGCTGGGTGCATTTTCAGTGAGCAGAAATGTTCTGAAAGAGATCTTTTTTCCTGAAGGGCAGGTCTCAGCAGTGGCCCTAAACAGTAAGCCACGTTGCAGACAGCTGTGCCCTCTTCGGGGCTTGTTCCTACAGAGCACAGGCAGAGCAGGTTTTAGCTCACTCTGGGGGCTCAGGGCTTTCAGAATGGTGAATGAGCAGCGACTTTAGCTGAAAGTCACCAGCTGCATCAGCCCCTGACCAGAGAGTCAGCCTGTGCTTTGAAGCAGGCACCAACTTCTCTGGCTATGAAGGTCCCGGAAGGCTGTTTCATCTGCACTGAAAATCTGATGCTCAGTGCACCCACCTTTATCACTGATCTCAGCTAGATCTGGGCGACACCCTGCAACTCCTCCATCAGCACCTGCTGCCTCACTCCGCGCTGTGTTACAGAAACGTCTTTCCTCACGGGCCAACCTCTGCTAGCATCAGATCCTCCTGCAGCTTCCTTACCTCTCAGCCTTCATAGGGCTGAAGAGAGTCAGGAATAGGCTTCAGGAATGCTGTGGCTGGTCTGCTCCCCCGCTCACGGCCCCTCTGTATCAGCACGTGGCTGGTCCAATCCCCACTCATGGCCCCTCTGTATCAGCATGTGGCTGGTCCGCTCCCCCGCTCACGGCCCCTCTGTATCAGCATATGGCTGGTCTGATCTCCCGCTCACAACCCCTCTGTATCAGCACGTGGCTGGTCCGATCTCCTGCTCACAACCCCTCTGTATCAGCACGTGGCTGGTCCGATCCCCCACTCACGGCCCCTCCATATCAGCATGTGGCTGGTCCGATTTTCCGCTCACGGCCCCTCCGTATCAGCACGTGGCTGGTCTGCTCCCCTCCTCCCGGCCCCTCCGTATCAGCACATGGCTGGTCCGCTCCCCCGCTCACAGCCCCTCCGTATCAGCACGTGGCTGGTCCGCTCCCCCGCTCAGGGCCCCTCCGGCCCCTCCGTATCAGCATGTGGCTGGTCTGTTGCCTGTCGCTCGGGTTCACTGGACGACACTTCTCTGCAGTCACTGCCTGGCTGCCTGGTGCAGCAGAACTTGCTCTCAGCCTCCACTGAGCTCAGCTGTTTCCCTTTCATTTACACATTTAAAGGCCACTGTAGGGTTATTAACTGTCCTAATTTCAATATCGTGTCTCATATCAGAGAGGCCTGATGAGCAGGAGAGTCAGGGAATGGCTGGTCATACAGAGCGTTTGTGAATTAAGTTTGCCATCTTATGTGGATGTGGTTCGTGGCTCCCCCAAAACAATTGGAATGGTAACATGAAAGATCACTGATCACATCACCATAACAGATACAGAAATAATGAATATACTTGAAATACTGACTCAATAACCAATCTGTGCCCCAGAAACACCCAGTGAACACGTGCTAGAGACATGGCACCACTGAATCTGCTCCACGCAGGGCTGCCGCACCCTCCAGCTGCAACGAACACAGGTCTGGAAGCAATAGAGGGAGGTGTGCCCGGGGCTGTTTGGGTTTGACAGTGATTCCCTGAGAGGTTCTTACATGTGTTCACTGAGCACCCAGATATTGCAGGCGAGGTTCCAGGACGGCACCTGACATCACAGACTGAGTTCTGTCTGACAAATTTTCTGGTTTTCTGATTCTTCACTACCCACAACTGCACGAGGACGTTTGTGAAACTTGGAGGAGGGAGACCGTCAGAGGCAGAGTCTACTCAGCACAGGGGCTTCTGTGCATGGCCACCACAAGCTGGAGTTGCAGCCAAGTCCTGGCCACATGGCCAGCTGGGAGTCCTGGTTGGAATGGATGTGAGGCTTATCCTGTGATTGTGATGGGGAAGAATGGTCCCAGCAGGTGTGGCAAACACACAGTTCCTGCCTGGGCCTCGGATGTCACTCCTGGTGGGTGCTGCCCTCCCTGAATTGTCACTAACATGCCATCTAGTGACAACGCAGGCAGTAACCTAACTATCACTGCATTTTTGGTTTTCAGGTATTGGGCGTGAAGCCCTGATGCTTCAATCTTCACTTTGTGGATTTTCACCCACATGTGTTTATGGCAACAAATATTCTCAAGTCCCAAGCCCAGAGAACTTGACACTTGACTAGCATGTTTTAATGTAGAACCAGAAACTCCTGTAATGACTGCTTTGATGTTTGTGGGATTCATTAAAAGCAATTCAGTCTTGGGCTATGAGTGGGGGTTTACACCTATAGTCCTAGCATTTCAGGAGGCTAAGGCACGAGGATCACTTTCACCCTGGAGTTGGAGGCTGGGGTGAGCTGCGATGATGACACAGAACTCCAGCCTGGGTGACAGAGCGAGACTCTGTCTCAAAAAAAATAAAAAGCTCAGTCTCTGTCTGCGGTCACAGTGTCTGGGTTTTCTTGGTTCTAATAGCAGGGACTCAGGGAGGAAGCTGAGGCTGAAAAACCACAGAACTTCCCTGTGGTCCCTGCTGAGTCACGAAAGTCACCCCGACTTAGCACAGGGACTTCGAGTAACATCCTTTCCCCCTTTCAACTCTGAACATCAGCCTGGCACAGGCTGCCAGGAAGCCGCGGCCCTCAGGCTCGAGTTTCTGGAGAGGAAGGAAATGTTTTGTGGCCCTTTATTAGGGCAATGGCTGTGCAGATCAGGATGGAGACTTGCTGCCCTTCTCCGGGACGGCAGTCTGAGGAAGAGAAGAACTAGGCATCTCTGATTTTCATTTTCTTTCCTCTTCTGACAATGAGCATAAAATTAAGTTTCATGGAAAATGTTGCTTTCAATGTGTTTCACCAAAAACAAAGTCTATAGTTATTAACCAACAATTAAAGTTCCTAAATACTTCCATGACACCATTGTTGCAGGCCCTTTAGACTGCATTTTTCCCAGCAAGTACACTCATTTTCCTGTTTTGTCCTCAAGGTGCTAACTACTCAGGACAGAACGGAGCCTCCCTGAGTGACCAGCTGTGCCGTGGCGTCATCGCAGCTCACAGCAGCCTCCCAACTCCAGGGCAGCTGTTCTCAGAGAACGCTCCTGGGAAACATTCATGTTTATATCCTGTAAAAATCACTGTAACAGATTCAGGATGACTGCTGGCCGTCACTTCTTGTAATTATGATTCAGAGTGGGAGGGAGTGATGTAGGAACCAGATGTTTGATACTGCACCCCCTCACCTCCATGTGCTCCGTGGGGGCTCTGGCACTGGTGTGCAGGGACGGCCCTGAGTCCAGCAACTCCACAGCCTCTCGACTGTGTCAGGGACTCTGTCTCCTACAAGGCAGGAACCCAAACCCACCTCCTCTTACTCTGAGACCAGTAGCCTCTCACTTCACCAAGCGTAGAGAAGCTGCATGTCCACGCTGAGTTAGAGCTGGTTTGTTCCACGCCGCGCTCACGACACTGATGGAAATGCAGCGTTCCTCCCCTTTTCCACACGGCAGGTCAAAGTTGTGCAACTGTGGGAATCTGAAAACAGAAATACAATTTCTTACTGGTGCTGAACTGCAGTCCCGACTGCGATTCAGAGACTTTCCAAATCTTTTTTTTTTTTTTTAATTTGTAGACCAGATGATCCCACCATCTACCCTGTACAGATAACCTAAGACGTCCACATCAGAGCTCCTGGCACAGACCCTGGGTTTAATCTGCTTCGTCTGGTCAGGTGAGCGTGGCCTCGCCCCTAGAGGTCTGGCTTGGGGGACCCTCCCCCACGTACCATTAAAATCCCTTAAAAACCACAGTGGCTCATGTTATCACGTACCTGCAAAGGGGGAAGTTGCTGGGACCCTGCTCTTACTTCATATGCCTGGGTCTAAAGGCAGTCCTGATGAGAACCGTCCCTCCCATCCCAGGTTAGAGACCAACAACGACTGGCCACCTCCCACCTGTGCCAGTGAGAACCCTCCCAACCCCCGAGCCCCTCCTCACTATGGGACCAGAGCCTGCAGGGGCGGAGCCTACCTTTCCAGCTGTGGTGTCAGCCCATGCCTTCTGCCCTCCCCAGAGTACTGAAGTGTCCCTGTACCCCCAGAGCCCTCCTCAGTCCATGGAGACCACTGTCTGGGAGTGTGTTCATATGAGCAAGTGGGGCCTGTGTCTGGCTGAGGTCTGTCACGGAGCAGTTGTCACCAGGCCCTCCAGGGCAGCTCCTCTCCCCCAACAGGAAGAGGTCTCAGGACAGTTCCATGTGGTCATATTCTATCTCCAAACAGCGGGACTCACTCTGCCCCCTCCTCCTCTGGCGATGGCTCCCTGGCTTCCTGGGTGAGAAGCTTTGTCCTGACAGTCTTTGAGCCTTTCCAGACAACACGCCTGGACCTGTGGACTTCAGGTGAGTGCTGTCCCTATTAACTGCTGTTTGAGCTCAGACAGATTAACCCATTTGAGCCTCAGTTTTCATCTACAAAACTATCTGCCTAATAAGAATTATTATCTTGTCAGTGAAAAGAAAAAAAGCAAAACATGTATACATGTGAGCTGCCAGGCACCTCTGTCAGCAGAGCGGCTCTCGGAGCCAGGCAGGAGCACTGGGGGGTCTCCCTGCAAGGGAGGCTGGTCCAGGCCCCAGCTGGAGGGTGTGGTGGGGAGTGGGGGAGGGGGCGGAGCTGAACTGAAGCCCCTGGGACCTGAAGGGCTCATTTTGGCTGAGACAGAAGTGGGGTTGTTTGCATTATTTTTAAACTTAAAATTAGTAAAGCACACACTACATCATAAAATAACTTGTGTCCATTGTGTGACTGACAATCTGGCATCCTGTGAACATTTTTGGAGGCCCTTATAATCTCCAACTTAAGATATTTAACCCTTACACTTGGAATTCAAGAATTTCTTAAAGCCAATCCTTCACTGGTAAAGTTCCAGGTGGTTCCCATTTTCTCATCGTGAAGAGAGCTGGGCTGTCTTCGCGAACGGGTCTTTGTGCTTCTCTAGCTACGTCATTTGCTTGAGTCTAAGGCACGGAGTTGAGTGAAGGCTGGAGGTTGCAGAGTCCCCATAGTTGCTCTGGGGAGCCCCGTGAGTCTCCAAAAACCCCTCCTTGCCTCCTCAGGCAGAATTTCAGAATTACTGGGACACTGTTATTTGAAAGTATCTGTTACTCTAGAGGTGGACAGTGCAGACTCGGTCTCAAGCCTTCTTCCAGAGAAATGGCAATGTGTGGCCTGGACATTGAGCCCTCCGGCCCATCTGAAGAACCTTCTGGGAACTCCAGCTCTACTGGGAATGGGGCCTGTCTCATGGGACATTCCCAAGACAATACCCCCTGCCCAGAGATAACTTGCTCTGACCAGCCCTGCCCTGTGTTTTGTGTTTAGGCAGTGGCAGTCTTATGGCCACAAGTGACAAGGTGCAAGGTGCCTAGAACCTCCCTGTTGGACTCCTCCACATGCTCCCCTCATCCCCCTGGCCTGGGGCACCTGCAGCCTCCTTTTAGCATCTCCGTCTGAGGCCAGGGACAGTCACTAGCGCCATGGGGAGACTCGGCCTGTGCTAAGTGGCCATGGCCTTCCCTGTCTCTCTATGTGAGGACCACCAGAGCACTGGGCCTGTTGCTTTGGTCCTTAGGAAACTGTGCTCCTGATTCTGGCTGCAGGCAAGGTGAGCCAAAGAGGGGAATCAGCCCTTGCCACGCCCCCTGCATTCGGCAAGCCGGGTGTTTGTGAGCACTGGGTCAGCCTGAGACCCGCTGTGTTGGCTCCTGTGTGCGCCATCCAGGTAGTGTGGTGCCAGTGAGGCTGCGAACCAATAGGCCCCGGGTTCTGTTTCCGGAGCCCTGTCTGTCGTCTGCCAGGGGCTAGACCAAGAAGCTTCACCAAAGCCCACAAGGGCCTGCAAAGGACTGCCCTCGGGATGGTGGTCCTCAGTGAGTAACACCAGAGCTGTGAGGAAGCTCCTCTGGGCCCGCAGGCCATGCATTGCCCTTGTCAGATGTGGCCCTGGCACTGTGCTTGTTTGGCTGAGACCTTGGACCAAGTGCGTTGCAGCTTCCTCCGGTAGAGAGTTTGGGCGTGTCAGACTGCCTGTTGACTGATCTAGTTGTGATTTATTTTCTCTAGGTGAAAATACAAAGAGCAAGTACCTTTTCTTTCAGGGCATCTAAGTCTGTGCGTATGTAGCTTGCTCAGACTGCAGGAAGGTGCGAGAGATTGCACCAGGCTGCTGCGGCTGACCTGGGCGGACGCGGTAACACCAGCACTCCAGGCCAGGTAGCTGTAGCATCGGGATGTACGCATGACCCTGTCTGCTCTTGAAAGTTGTCAGAGGTGGTGTTGAGACTCAGGCCCTCACACCTGCACCATTTGAAAGGCACCGTGGTTCTTCCTCACGCACCTCGGGGCACATGTGCCATCGGAAACATAATTTGATGCATAATTAGAAAAAACCAGGTGGGGTGTGGAGTGACTGAGGATGTTAATAAGAACGCTGTGTTGTATTTTTAGCATTACCCTCCCTAACCTATGCTTATTCTAATGACTCCCACCTTCCCTGGCCTGTGTGGAACGCGGCCTCCTCTGGGCACCTAGAGTGCTTCCCTGTTTCACCCGGGCCTCACCTCCTCCTGCTTCCCTGAACTTCCTCCATGTTGTCACTTTAAAAGCAAAACAGATCAAACCATTTTCCTGCCTTTCACGCTCTGAGTTCAGCACTGAGTTCCTCCCTCCCAGCTCCCTCCAGGTCTCCTCCCTGTCCTGAGGGTCTGGAACCTTCCTCACCCAGCCACCTCTGCCTGCGATGCCCCCAGCCTCCCATATTCACTGACACAACCTTGTTCGTCCTGTAAGACCCACCTCTGAGATCAAGGTCTCTGTGAAGACTTCTCCAGCCACCTGCTCAAGAGGGACCTGCTGAGGGTCAGGGTGGAGTCTGGGGTGGCATCAGGGCCCTCTGTCCCCTATGCGTGGTGCCAACAGTCACATACCCACACAGCTGCCGGTTCAAGGCAGACATATTTACAGATTTTTACTGAACCATGGTGATGTGTGGTCGGTGTGTCTCTGTGGGCGTGCTCACCAGCACAAGCCACTCCCACCACACTGCCACAGCAGGTTCAGGGCCTGCCAAAGGGGGGTGCGCACGGCCTCCAAGATAGCAAGGGGTCCCCATGCAGGGCGGGGTGGAGTATTCCAAGGCAACTGCAGTTGTGCCCAAAATTCCCCCAAGTGGCCCCAACAGACAAATCCGAGACACACTCCGATGTAAAAAGCAAGAAGTGAGATTTATTCAAGCCCGGGAAGCCTGGGCCTGGACTCTCCTGGCATGCAAGCCGAGGACGAGCCCCGAACCTGGGGTGGGGGAAGTTTTTATGGGGTACAGAAAGCAAGAAGGGTAGGGTCAGGTACGAGTACACTTTTGATTGGTGGTTGATGATTTCATTAGTATGGTTACATTCTTGATTGGTGGTTGATGATTTCATTAGTAAAGGAGGATTTGGATTGGTACAGGTGAGGGGTTGGGGATTTCTCAACTGGGGGCTAGAGGTGGTGCAGCCTGATTAGGTAGCTGGAGGGAAACACCTATATTTCAAGGAAATAGAAACTTATTGTCTATTATGGTAGCTGGTAGCTGTTTGCCTAAGGTGGTTTAATGGCTGTATAACCAGGGATGGGAGAGGCAACAGGGAGTGGCCCTGCCAGTTTACCAGCGGAGGTTGGGGTGGAGGGAGGTGGAGGGGCTAGGAACAGAGCTTATGCAGTAAACAACAAAATGGCGCTGGTCTGGCCCTCTCACTGCCACCTTGGGTGGCTTCTCAGGGTCCTCAGGGAGCCCTGGGGGCAGGGGCAGGATCTCAGTGTCCTCAGACAGCCCTGGTGTCAGGGACGGGGGCGGGGGGGGAGAGGCACGGGAGGAAAGCTTGTCCACATTTCTGACCTCTGGCACCGAGTTAGGCCCTTAAACAGATGACTGAGCCTGCCCCTCACAGCTCCAGGCTCGTGTGGGTCACAGCAAATCAGCTATGGCTTAGCTTTGGATGCCACATGCCTGACATCACCCTGCTCTGGACAAACATGGTGACATCACCACAGATGTGGGTGGATGGGCCCCAGCCCCTGTGGCTGTGGGAACCTCTCCTGGCTGTTGGTCAGCAAATGTGGACTTGATTACAAATGGTGACTGGATGATGGAGAATTAGTGGGCTCAGCCCCCTGACGGTGCCAGATGTCTTGAGCAGCGGCCATCCAGCTTCCCTCCCAAGAGCAGGGCCTGGCCAAGGCTCACCTGTGTTCACAACGGGCGTGTAAAGACAGGTGTGCATCGGGGTGTGGGAGTGTATCCATAAATACCCATCCCACCATGTGTTCACTTCACACGTTTCTACTGGGGACTAGCTCTCCTAGACATGATCCCTGTGACTGGTGATGCCTTAGCAAAATCCAGACCCTCCCCAGGGGTGTCCCTGTCTTGGGATGGGGTGAGGGACAGAGATCATTAATAAGCAGAAAGCGTCATAAGAAGTGCATTGTGCTGAATGTCAGAAGTGGTGGGGTGAGGCTGGGTCACCCGTGCCAGATGCTCCTGCTGGCCCAGTTCCCAGTGTTTCCAGGGTTCTCCACAGGGCTGCGGGTGCTGCAGCCAGGCTGCCCCTCTCTTCTGGCTCCCATCAGTACTTAAACCACAGCCTGCGGTGCTGTGGGGTTGGGTCCTGAACAACAGTGTGTGCAGGGGCACCTGGGCCTTGCCCACACCTGCACAAGCAGGAGCAAGTCTGCAGTGGGAATGGGGGTAGCCATGCAGTGCCTGGGACCAGCAGGAGCAACACATGGGCGAGAACTGGGATGTAGGAGAAAGGGAGTGGTTGGGATGGCCGAGCAGCTGGAGTGACAGCCCTGTCCCCCAGGGCCCTGTGGCAGGTGCGAGCTGTGGTTTGGGTGCTACTGAACATGGACCATCAGGGTTCTTCTTTTTATTTTCAAAATTAAGAAACAGATACAGAGAAAAGGCATATGAAATTTTTATTTAGTAGCAAATTTTCAAATTTGTCTTTAAATGATTCTTACATTTATATATTCATCCTTAGAAGGTAAGAATCATCTATTACTTTTGATTTAAGGCACTACCAACCTAGAAAGCCCCTTTGTAGTGAGATAAATAGACAGGAAGAAGGGGTGAGGAAGAGACAGTCAGAGGGAGAGGGAGAGTGGGGAAGAGAGAGAGATGGGGAGGGCGGGGGGAAGACAGAGAGATGGAAGTGGGGATGAGGGGAGGGAGGTTCAGAGAGACAACTGGAGAAAGGGAGGGGGGCAGAGAGAGATGGACAGGGGGAGAGGGAGGAGAGAGAGGAGGCGAGAAAGAGAGAGGGAGAGAGATGGGGTGAGAGAGAGATGAAAGAGGAAGAGAGGGAGGAGAGAGAGAGGCAGAGAGAATCAGGGAAAGAAGCGGAGGGAGAGAGGGAGAGGGGGGCAGGAAGGAGAGCCTGAGTGCAGACAGCCCTGTCCTGTGGGGGACGGCAGTGGCAGGGAGTGAAACCCAGGGGCCTTTCTGATTCCTGGTCCAGGGGACCCAGGGGTAGAGGATGGCTGACTATCAGTCCAGGACGTTCTGGCAGCTTCCTGGAAGGAGGGGGTGTTGGCTTAGCAGAGACTTGGGAGAGAATGGATGCTGGTCTGGGAGTGAGGAATGCAGAGGAGCCAGGCGGGGTGAGGCCCTCAGCCGGAGGAGTCAGCCCTCAGCCGGAGGAGATGCTCATGGTTCAGGAGACCCTCTGGCAGCTTTGGGAAGAGCAGAGTGAGAAGGGCTGACCGGGTGGCTGTGGGGGCCATGAGGGAGCTGGGCCCTGCTTCAGGGACGGAAAGAGGATGGGGCCGAGGACCCTCCCCTTGAGCCCGCAGAGGGCTGGGCCTGCCACGCCTGGGTCTGGGGCGTTTGTAGGAGAATGAGCATGTTGTTTAAGTCTCCCCATCTGTGACTAAAGTGGTTTCACACATGAATCATAAAAGGACACGACCCAGGGCTCCTGGCATCCCCTTCTGGGCGGGTTAGAACTCCCCACCCCACAGCCACTGGCCAGGCCTGCCCTATGATAGCTGGCATTTCTCCCACTGTCCACCCCAGAAGCAGCTAAGGTCCTGGGATCCTGGCTGGTCTCTGGTGGCTCTGCTAATCTAGGGGAAGGGATTGTTCCCAGCAGTTCAGGCAACCGCTATAGTGGAAAAATAATACAGCATCGCCTCTGTGAGTGACCACCCATGGGACTATGCCACACTGTCTGACACAGAGCTGGTCAGTGTGAGGAGCGAGGCCTGCTGGTGCTCATCCCGTCTGTGAAGACTGGGTCAAGTTAAGGAGGTGGTCAGTGAGGGGTCAGCCATGGAGGTTCTACTGTATTGTTTTTGAGACTTTCGTTGGAGACCTGCTCACCACCTGCAGGATTGTGAGCAAGTTCCTTTGTCTGTTTGGGTTTAATTCCTCTGCACCTGGCATTTGTAGGCTCCTAGCAGACTGCTAAGGGCCCTGGCTACTGACACTTAAACGTCAGATAGAACATGAAGTCCTCGCCTGTGGCTCAATTGGCTAAGGCGCCAGCCACATACACTTAAGGTGGCGGGTTCGAATCCCCAGCCCGGCCGCCAAACAACAATGATGGCTGTAACCAAAAACTGGCCGGGCGTTGTGGCAGGCGCCTGTGGTCCCAGCTACTTGGGAGGCGGAGGCAGGAGACTCGTTTGAGCCCAGGAGTTGGAGGTTGCTATGAGCTGTGATGCCATGACACTCTACCCAGGGGGACAGCTTGAGACTCCGTCTCAAAAAAAAAAGAACATGAAGTCCTCAAAGTCCCCTCCACCAGCAACAGGTGTGCTAGTCGAGCCCTGATTGTCAGTGATGGACACTGGGCTAAGAAGTGCAGCAGGAGCCAATCACTGACCCTGCCTCAGAGGGGGCCCCAGCCTGGCTGTGCCCTGCTGCCCTGTGAAGCTCTGTCTGGGATGGCCTTCTAGCACTACTGTGAGTCCAGGATCCTTTTTGCACAGGGAAGGCAGTGACCCGGCGGCCTGAGCTGTTGCCCACAGCTGGGTCCATCCCCTTGGAGTCTGAGAATCTGGGATCTATAATGCAAAGCCCACACTTGGAGCACAAGGGGGGGCCCTTCCTGCAGCCACAGTGAGGGGCCAGCCACATGCAGGGATCAGCCTGCTTTGCCACCTTTATCCCAAAACAGCCGTGGGCCTGAGCCCTACACCCCACAGTCACTTGAGTCCCATGTCTGGGGCCTGCAAGTCCAAGGTCAAGGCCTGGCAGCTCTCTGACTCACAGATGGCATCTTCGGCTTTTCCCTCACAGGGGGATGGGGCGGGGGCTCTTGGGTCCCTTTCACAAGGGCACGACTCCTACCAGGTGAGCTCCACCCTTAGGACTCCAGTCCCCAGAGGCCCCTCCTGACAGTGCCATCCTGGGGTGAGGACTTCAACATGAGCTCTGAGGGGACAATTCCACCACTTGGTATTTTACGGTTTACGGTGTCCATAGAAATACCACATGTTTTTGGCCACAGTGGAGAACAAACCCTTTAGATCCATGGTCTCTATCTTGGTTGGACATTAAATTCACCTGGGAGAGATTTTTTTTTTTTTTTTGCGACAGAGTCTCATTTTGTAGCCCTCAGTAGTGTGCTGTTGCATCACCGCTCACAGCAACCTCAAACTCTTGGTCTTAAGTGATTCTCTTGCCTCAGCCTCCCAAGTAGCTGGACTACAGGTGCCCAGAACAATGCCTGGCTATGTTTTGTTGCAGTTGTCATTGTTGTTTAGCAGGTCCAGGCTGGTAACCCACCAGCCTTGGTGCATGTGGCCGGCACCATAACTACTGTGCTACAGCCACCGAGCTGGAAGAAAATCTTTATAGGAACATTGTAGTAACAGGAGGGGGCATTTGCCTATTATTGGAGTAATGACCAGTCGTTCAGATTCACTCATTTATTACCTTCCGTCACCCTCCACCTTTTCTGTGTTTTACTCTCTCTGTATTTAACGTGACACCTATCTTATGGGCAATGCCTAGTGAATTTCATAAAACTCAGGATTTCCTCTAGATTTTCCCCAAATGTGTTCCATACAAATCTAATTTCATGGAATTATTCCTACATGCTAATTTTTGAAGGACAAATACTGGTGACCTGTACTCTCCCTAATCCTCAGTGACCCTCAGGTGTTCACGGAACCTCCTGGCTTGGTGCCAGTCAGCAGGTCGCGGGCTGTACTGTGCTTCTGGACACATCTCTGACGTCTGCCAGCAGCCAAGGCCACACGCCCTGACGTTACCACCAAGGCATCTGGCTCATGTGTTCTAGGGTCTGCTAAGTCTTATCAGAGGAGTTTCTGCCCTCAGACCTCTCTGATCTGTACTGTCTCCAGCCCTGCTAATTCTCATCTGTCATAGACAGCAGGAGTTTCTGCTGCCAGCTGGGACCACAGAGCCGCTGGGAACCGACCCAGACGCTGCTTCCCAACCTCCGGGCAGATGCCTCATGCTCAGCCGCCAATTTGCACAAACAACCAGCCAAGTTCTCATCCCCCACGTGCAGTCATCTGCACATCCTCAGTTCCAGCAGCCAAGATCCCTGACAGTGCAGTGGGGAACCCTGCCACACAAAGGGGCAGAGCCTGGGGGAGGAGTGACCTTGGGAGATGGGGGACACTGGGGGAGTGGGATCACCCAGGGGAGCTGGGGCACCTGGGGGGAGGGGATCACTTGGGGGAGTTGGGGCACCTGGGGGGAGATGGGGGACCCTGGGGCAGACGGGGGACCCTGGGGCAGGTAGGGGACCTGGGGCAGGTGGGGGACCTGGAGGGAGATGGGGGGCCCTGGGGGAGTGGGATCACCTGGGGGAGCTGGGGCACCTGGGGAGATTGGGTCACTTGGGGGAGTTGGGGCATCTGGGGGGAGATGGGGTCACCTGGGGGAGGTGGAGCACCCGGGGGAGGTAGGGACACCTGGTGGGGAGGTGGGAAGCCTAGGGGAGGTGGGGGTATCTGGGGGAGACGTGAGATACCTGGGGGGAGGTGGGGTGCCTAGGGGGAGCCATGATGATCCTGTTAGCTCAGCGACTCGAGGGAGGCCCAGAGTGTTTCCCCAGCCAGACCCACCGTCCAAGGCCCCCTGTTCCCTGAGTGAACTGTGATCTGGTCAGCAGGTCCAGTTCTAAGTGCCCACCACAGTCACCGAGGCTTCCTCCTGCCCACCCCCCCAGCCCTCTCTGTGCTCCCGTGGCAATAGCCCCCCACCCACAGGGGGCTCCCAGTGAGGTTGGAAGTTGAGCTTCCCTACTGACACTTGGCTTTGCTGGCTGCCGTGGGAACAAACGCACAGTGACCCCCATCGCCCTGTGGGCAGCACCTCCATGGCAGGGCAGTGGTTCCCTTCCCTGGCAGAGCCTGCCCCCAAGCACCTGCTTCTCTCTGCCTGGCACCCACAGGCCACAGCCCACTTGTGTGGCTCCTGCTGCCCCTGAGGCCACTGTGCTGGGCTGGGTGGCTTTGAGACCTTGTGGTTCCTGAAGCTCACTTGCCACCTCAGTGTGCCACAGAGCTCAGAGCGAGATCAGGATTTTTTCCGACTGCATCTGGGAGGCCTCCCCAACCTTCAAGGCACCACCTGGTCCTGCCAGTTCCTATGCTGCCTTTCCTACTGTCCTTTCTTACAGATCATGTCACCCGCTGCCTAGGGTGGAGGAGGGTGGCCCCAGGGGACACCTGAGATGCCATGTTTGTAATACCTCTGGGGACTCCAAGCTTTACGTGGGTGCAGGCCAAGGATGGCGGAGAGCACTCATGCCACACGGGACAGCCACAGTCACCCTGCAACACGCGTCAGCAGTGACTGGGGCAGAACCCTGGATTGTCTTATTTCTGTTAATGCCCTCCAACTACCTCTCATCTCTTTTTTTTTTTTTTTGTACGAAAGGTCTTTATTGGTGGGGAGGAGGGAGGCTGCAGAGCAGCACGGAGGAGGAGAGAAAAGAGGGAAGAGAGATAAGGAGAGAATGGGGAAGAGAAGAGCGAGGAGGAAGAGAGGGAAA